>CAHIKZ030002024.1:402500-457500 GCA_903632075.3 Acanthosepion pharaonis
TGCTGTTCATGACATTGCTTCATTGTGAAATTGCATGAACTTTTTATGTTGCAGATTTAAAAAGAACTTTTGATATTTAGACAAGAATAAAGCTTTAAAGCCATTAAATTATTCAAATGTGAAATCAAATAAAATTAAAAAGACTCAGTTGAATACCTGAATGAGCTGAGAGAAAAAAAACGAAAAAAAAAGCAAAGCAAAGAGTCGGGACAGAAGAATTTTTAAAAAAACAGTCATTCAAAAGAAAAATGTGAATAATCCCATTGAAATAATCAAGGAAAGAAAAACAAATTTTACTTTTTGTTTTTAATCTAAAAAAAAAAGATAGGCGTTGATGAAATTCACACCATTCACCGTGTATCGATCTCAATTGGAATATCGTGATTGTGAGATTGTTGAAAGATATTTGGAAAATTCAGACGATGACAATTTACGTGCGAAAGACTCAATAAAATTCAAATATGCCCGACTGACTCAATATTTTCGGCACCGATTTTCAGAAAAATTAAAACGATTACATGGTTAATGATTTTAGTATATTATTTTACAATAAATACAATAAATATATCTCAAGGATGATCGCATTAGATATTTCGAACGTGTTTGACAAGATGTAGAATAGAAGGTTGCTGTAAATTCAACCCAAAATAAAAAGAATTAATGAAATCGTTCAATTTCCAACCAGAGTGCAATGGAAAAGACTCTGGGAGAATTTGGTGTGAATTTTTTTAGTAAATATATATATATATATATATATATATATATATATATATATATATATATATATATATATATTATTTGGGGTGAATTAAAAGCAAAGATCAGACAATCGTTATCAGTTCTCTGTTAACATACATGAAATAATTCATTTTCCTATTTTTTGTCTGTGTGTTAACTAATGAAATCCTAATTGCAAGAATATAAGAATATTTTACATACAGGAGAATGTATTTGAGTTTATGGTGAAAATGATTATTATGATATCAAAAGATATGATGTTTTAGGAAGTGACAAAATTTAGGAAGCAAACTATTTCATTTCCAAAATAATAAAAAAATGTTATAGCTTACACACAAATAAAGTGTTGTAGCAATCAGAAAAAAAAAGCAGTTTTACATATAAGACGAGTGCAAAATCTTTCTGTTGAAACGCAGAAATGATTACCAGTCTGTGCACCCGTAGTTAAAAATAATAACCCATCAACAACCGTATAATATTTTTTTGGGATCTTTCCTGTTAATCCATTCCCAAAATATTAAATCGCCCCAAAGTAAAAAGAATTTATATTTACTAAAATTCACACCAAATACTCCCAAAGCGAGTCTCTTCCATTGCATTCCGTTTGGTTTGACGTATGCGCTATTTCTAAATGTGGGGTTTTCGTTCGCGCTCACACTGGTAAACAAGCCAAAAACAGATATTTATTTATTTTTTTTTAAATTGTGAAAATTCTTTCTAAGTACCTCGAATATCATCGGAGCTTACGAAATGTGAATAACTCCCTAATTTTTGGTAATTTTTAATTCTGAGTGTTGGAGTTGTTACAAGGCAAGCTAAACAAATTTTGATTTAAAATTTATAATTTCATAATAGTGCCAAAAATTTAATAAGAAAACAAACAAACTTTGATTTAAAACTGATAATTTCTTGGGGTGAATTAATATTTGCGATAAGTACCTTTACATTATTTGGGGTGAATTAACAGAAAAGATCCCGATTATGTTTGGCATAGAAAGAATAACACAATTTTCTATCTACACTTTGACTGCATTAAACACAAAATGCATTCAATAACTGGGGTAGCCGAAAATTCTCACCAGATGTGATCCAAACAATCTTAAGCAACACTCGCCCAGATCAAGTCAAACCAACCGAACAAACTGGAAACTAATTGATAGCTCATCAACCGGATGCGTTTTTTTTTTTACGCGGAAGAGAAATGATATTTAATTACAAGAGGAAAAGTGTTGTTAATAATTTCAGCGTGAATCAAAATTATAAAAATCTGGTAAGAAATGAAAACAAACGTTAGAAAATGCATGAAGCTTATAATGCAATATCAACAATCTCAAGTTTACACACCAGCCATCCGTTCCCCCAAAAGGGACAAAACATCGTAATAACAACTTTAAAATAACTTCAAGAGTTTTATAAATGATTACATTATTAGAAAAAAGCCTTTCAGCCGATTTACTCTGAAGACATTTTCTAGTGTACAATCCATAAAGAAGAAGAGAGGAATTTCACTGAAACAGATGGCGAGCAGAAAACAGTAGTTAGTATATAAACCGCCTCTCATCAATCCAAAAAGGATTTTTTTTTCAGCGAGGTTCAGCTTTTACAAGGCCTGGGAGCACTCGAGGTAGAGGATTACGCTTGGAGGCCATTTGTGTCTATAGGAGTTGATGATAAAGGTTAATACTAACATGGAACAGGTTACGATTGTAGTGATCAAGGGAACGTCCAGTTAAGAGTCGGCTCCACAGGGCAGTGGTTCGTGAGAAGAAGCTGTTCAAGTGGGACTTACTTCCCGCCGATGGAATACGGGGGGAATGTGGATGGTTTGCTACTATGTAAGTAGCATGGCGGGTCCTAGATGTGAAGGTTAGACCTGACGGAAACAAGAAATGTAGTTCGTACGAGCATTTTCCATGGGAGTAACGATAGAGAAAGGAGAGGCTCGCCACATCCTGCCTCTGAGAAAGAGGTTGGGAGGTGGAAAATAATTCTTCTCCAACACGGGCTGGGAGACGTATTTGAAGTCTATCTGGAACACTAACTGAATTCTAACTGTAGTAAGATCTGGGCAGCTATCATCCAAATATGGCGACAGTACACCATTTTCGGCCTGACCTGGCTCTCATTAAAGTTGATGATAGCAGGAGAAGTCAGGTACTTACTGGAGGGGTATATTAAGTTGATCATTTTAACTGCATCCTTAGATGATATATATATATATATATATATATATATATATATAGGAGTTCTACTAAACTCTAACTGTAGTAAGGTCTGGGCAGCTATCATCCAAATATGGCGACAGTACACCATTTTCGGCCTGACCTGGCTCTCATTAAAGTAGATGATATCATGAGAAGTCAGGTACTTACTGGAGCGGTATAGTAAGTTGATCATTTTAACTTCATCCTTAGCGATGGATGTATATATATATATAGGAGTTCTACTTATAAGTTATATTTCACATTGCACATTATATCCGAAGTACTCTGAAGGACTTTATTCACTGTATAAAAATTTTTTGTACAGTTAGGTTCACTCTATACAAAGCCCGTGAGCCACTCGAGGTAAAGAGTTAAGTTAAAGGTTAGTTTATACGGATAGAAGGGGGAGATAACGGTTAACACTAACATGGAACAGGTTACGATTGTAGTGATCAAGGGAACATCCAGTTAAGAGTCGGTTCCACAGGGCAGTGGTTCGCGAGAAGAAGCTGTTCAAATGGAACTTACTTCCCGCCGATGGAATACGGGGGGAATGTGGGTGGTTTGCTACTATGTAAGTGGCATTGCGTTTTCTTGCTGTGAACGTTTGCCTAAGTGGGACCAGGGAATATAGTTCATCCGAACACTTTCCATGGAAATAGAGGTAGAGCAGCGAGAAGATTGCCACATCCCGCCTGTAGGAGGGGGGTTGAAGGGTGGAGAATAATCTGTCACCCATAAGGGTTTGGAGACGCTTTCGAACTCTATCAAGGATGGAGAGTGCGACCTGGGCAGCTTCCGCCCAAATATGACAACAGTACTCCATTTTTGGCCTGGTCTGACTCTTGTAAATTTAGACGGTAACAGGAGAGGTCAGGTACTTACTACAGTGGTACAGGGAGTCGACCATTTACCTGAATTCTTAGCAATAGGTCGTATGTATGAGTTCCACTTAAGGTCGGGTGTGAGTCTGGGGCCCTTCTGTCTTTCAAAGCATGGTGCTTCCCCGAGAGGACCTCCGTCCATCCTGATTGACTGTAGTTCGAGGTTAGCTCAGCGATGATGGAATGTAATTAGTTTGGTATTCAAAGCATTGGATATAACCAGCCAGTAGGCCAAAATCAACCTCAGCAACTAGTTCAACACGGACGATGTTAATTTATACAAAGCCATTATCACTAATTCCCTTCCTGTTGAACACACTGTGCTGCAATCCACATTTGCCTAGCATATATATATATATATATATATATATATATATATATATATATATATATATATATATATATATATATATATATCCGTTTAGGTGAAACGTAGGTAGGTTTGCCAGGCTCCTTATGATTATCTTAGGTTTTGCTCTACTTCGTGTATTGATCACTTTACATAGTTGCCTATTATTCGTTTTGGAGGTTTTTTCTTTGGGTCTGAGCTTGAACTCTGGATGACTGTTTTCGCCGGAGTTTAATGTTCTTGGTTCTTTCTTTTTTATTCCTTATTTTTCCTTGGGTACCAATTTGTTCTACTACAAGTCAAACTTCACGCATACAGCATTGTACCACATCTAAGCTACACTTAGAAAAATCATTTTGGGCACCACGAGACGGTGTAATGGTTTGCAAGCTTGTCTCGTTAGAACAATTACGACTGAGTAGTGAGTTCGATCCTCACTGGGTGCCCCCTACTTTTGGCCTTACGCAACATATAAGCTACGCTTGTAAAATCACTATATATTTGTCCGAGATGTGACCATCAATTTGTTTATTTTCCAATAATTTTCCCTATCACTCTGACCTCATCCAGGAGAACGTAGCGAGTTCGATCCTCACTGGGTGCCGCCTACTTTTGGCCTTACGCAACATATAAGCTACTCTTGGAAAATCACTATATATCTGTCCTAGATGTGACCATGTATTTGTTTACTTTCCAACGATGTTCTCTATCACTCTGACCTCATCCAGGAGAACGTAGTGAGTTCGTTCCTCACTGGGTGTCCCTTACTCTTGGCCTTATGCAACATATAAGCTACGCTTGGAAAATCACTATATATCTGTCCTAGATGTGACCATGTATTTGTTTACTTTCCAACGATGTTCCCTATCACTCTGACCTCATCCAGTAGAACGTAGTGTACGACAGAAGCTTGCACTAAAATCAATCAACTGATTATTTTAACGATTTCTTCTTGTTCCCAAATGTCGCACGAATCGTGCCTAGAAAGCGTCAGACAGCGCTATCACGACAAATCATTTCGATAATCATGTCACTGCACCAACGTCTGCAACGTTTCGCAGTTCTTTCAATAAAAAGTGATCAATTCCCTTCCTGTCTTATTCTCCCTTTATTTTTATTTATATTAGTTCTTGTAAAATTTTTGATTTTCGGATGATGTGAAGAAGAGTAAGGAGGGGAGAGTTCGCAAAGGGAGGACAAAGAAGATATAGGGAGAGCTGTTTTTGCTGACTCACCTGAAACCTTGTTCAATAATCTTTTGATGTGTTTTTTTATTTATTTTGCTTAAATATTTTTGGGGGCGGGGAGAAGGCAAATCGAACAGTATATGAGGAATAGGAGAAAATAAAATCGAAATCGAAAATTGTATATCGAGAAATTTTCAGTAACCCAAAAAATGACAATGACATTTGATGGAATTCAATGTGGAAAGAATTCGCGCAAAAGTTACATAGAATAAACAAAGCAGATAGTTTTAAAACTAAAGCAGACAAACAAATAAAGAAATCACCGAAAGCAAGGGGTCGGCAACCTTTTGCTATGTGCTGACTTAGGCTTTTAAAATCATTCAGTGCGCCAACAGCATACGTATTTTTATACAAATCAAGGCCAATATACCTGTTCTACAATATATTTTATATAGTAATATATAATGTATATACGTTAGTATTTTAAGACATTTTCATGTTTATACATTCTATTTTATAGATACAAATATTTAAGTAAATGCTCTGTTTATACTAAACAGTGTTAACAACATTTTACCGGCCTGAATGTCCGAGAAATCGTCACAGAAATATTCGTCCTCCGACAGGATTCGAACTTGTATCCTATACGGAACCATCTTCTATGAATCTCTTACGTACATTCATATCTATTCATATGTAAACAAATGACGTCACACATTATGAAATGGACAAAGTCCGACAATTATTTTAAGACATTTTTATGTTATACATTCTTTTTATAGCTCCAAAGTTTAAGTAAATGCTCTGTTTATAATAAAAAGTATTAACAACATTTACCAGCCTGAATTTCCAAGAAATTGTCATAGAAAATATGCGTCCTCCGACAGGAATCGAACCTGTACGGAACCGTCATATAGCCTGACGTGCTTTTACCGATTTAGCCACAGAGGAGTGTTTCGGTTAGCAAGGTCGATTTTACTGTTTTTAATCTACAATTTTCCATGATTTTCTCACGTACAATCATATTTAAAAACAGTAAAATCGACATTCAGGCCGGTAAATGTTGTTAATACTGTTTATTATAAAACAGAGCATTTACTTAAATATTTGTATCTATAAAAAGAATGTATAAACATAAAAATGTCTTAAAATAATTGTCTGACTTTGTCCATTTCATACTTTAGTATATATTAAAATTGAAACAGCTAAATATCTTCTTTGCGTTGTAATATTTATTGGTTTGGGCTTTGTGATGTCATTTGCGCCTGCGTGCCATTTGAAATTGGTTGGCGTACCGCGTGTGGCACGCGTGTCGTATGTTGCCAGGCCCTGACCTAGAATATATAAGATTTATAAAAGATAATAAAAACAAAAAAAATGTACGACTTGAGCTTAAAGTCATGTGACCCTCTCAAGGAATAACCATTTGTCAGGTTTTTGGGTTTATTTTTTTTACAGTGAGTTTCGCCGGGGTGAGGGCTGCTCGAGGTGGGGGGGTTGCATTAAAAGGCAGTTTATATGTATAGGAGGGTAAGAGAATGGTTAATCCTAGACTTAACAGGTTATGGTTGCCGTGATAGGGGAAACGTAATCTTGAGTATCGGTTCCACAGAGTCCGATGGAAGAAGCTGTTCGAGTGGAACTTGCTTCTCACCGATGGAATAGGGAGGGATTGTCGATCATTTGTTATAATGGGAGTAGAATGGCCTTTCCTAGCCGTAAAAAGAAATAGAGTTCGCCCGAGCACTTTCCATGGAAGTAGCGAGAGAGCAGTGAAAAGCTTGCCTCATCCCGACTGTGAGAGAGAGAGAGAGAGAGGTTGAAGAATGGAAAATAATTTGTCATCCACAAAGACTCGGAGACTCTTTTTAACTCAATTCTGTTTGGAAGGGATGAGGGATGGGCAGGTCCCGCCCAATTAAGACAACGGTACTCCATTTTCGACCTGATCTGGCTCTTGTAAGGGTAGAGATTAGCATGAAGAGGCAGGTACTTTCTTCTGTATCTTTAGCGATGGATAGTATCTACCAGTTCCATTTTTTTAATTGGTATAACTCCGTGCAAAGGCAGTAAAGCCATTAAAAGTATAAGGAGTTACAGGGTGGGGAAGAATTAGCAACAAAAGCATTAATAATTGATCAGGAAGAGGAAAGAGTAATCAAGAGGATAAGTAATTGACATTGCAGTTAAATTTTTGCAGGTTAAAGTTGACATGAAAGCATAAAGCCGGAAGGGAGTTCCACAAGCAAGATATATAAGAAAATAAACCGTTAGCATAGAAGTTACTGCTACAGCTCAACTGTAAATTGATGAGATGCCTACACTATTCCAGTACTTCGATTAAATTCAAAATGTCTAGGTACCATAGCGAACAACTACCACGAAAGTCTTTATAGAAAGGACACAGAGAGACAACATTACCACGGTGAGAAAGTGACTGAAGCCAAACCGCCAGATTAGAACCAATAATATTGCTGATTCTTCATTGTCGATTATGTGTGAGTTTAAGGCGCAGTTGTCTCTCAAGTCACGAATTCCCTCACCCCTCTCATATCATAAATTGATGAGCTACACGGAGTGAATTGGTTTACGATTGAAATTTTGAATAGACTTTCTTTTCATAAGTAACAAAGACTTTATTTAAAAAATTAGCGCCAAACATTGCATGTAGTAAAACAGAAAATTTCTTCATAGTACAAGGTTTTCATAAGTAAATCAATATAGTGATTTTCCAAGCGTAGCTTAGGTGTGGCACAAGGCCTAAAGTAAGTGGCACCCAGTGAGGACTGAACTCACTATTCAGTCATAATTACTCTAGCGAGACAAGCTTGCTAACCATTCAAAATGTCCTATTTTCCAAGCGTAGCTTAGATGTGGCACAAGGCCGAAAGTAGGGAGTACTCAGTGGGGATCGAACTCACTACTCTGTCGTAATTTTTCTAGTGAGACAAGCTTGCTAACCATTTCATTACCTCGAGGTGCCCAAAGTAACTCAATATAATGTATATATGGATGTATGTATGCATAGCCGGTTACTCGTATTCGAGGATACCCGTCTACTAGGGTGGTGAGCCAATCCCTATTGCAAACGCTTACTCAGGCGCATTTGTGTTTATTCAACACTCATAGAGTACACCTGAGGTTTATACTGCAACTATTCCGAGCAGATCTGAGTTATAGTTTCTGAGAAAGAGCATGTTATCTAGCGTGATCATCAATTTGAACAAGGCCAGCAGGCTCAAAGCCTCGGCCACGGTGACTTCTGACTTCGTGCTAGCACAGCTGTCGACGACACCCAAGTGTTCCGTTTACAACTCAATATAATAAACCTGCCCTGAATGATAATATCTGGATTAGAGACTTCACAAAGTCAACCATGCGGTGGATGAACTGTTTGTAATTTAGCGTAAACCAGAACTGACTCCCCATTTAATATTTATTCGTTAATCAAGGATTGATTTTCTACAAACAGGATCGCCAGAACGGTCTACAGTTGAAGGCCCAGCGATATTAACTTTTGAATTGATATTCTTCTTATTAGCACCCCAGACGTGCCGATCTGAAATAGGCTATACCCACATTAGGTAATTTGGGATTTTTGCTGTAAAAAATATGTATCCTCTCTCATAATAAATGCATTGAACTCTCTTTGGATCAGTTTTAATAGTTGATATTACTAGGATCTACCTGGATTATATACTAATGGATCTAATGGACCTGTACTATATATATATATATAGTTAAAAATATACAAATAACAACTTTTTTTAAATTTTTTATGATTAATACCAGATTTTAAAGAAGTACTGATTAGTTAGTCTATTGCGATTAGCCGGTATTATTTTTTAATCTTTATTTTATAATGTTCCGAACAAGAAAATTACTTCGAACCAGACTTGAACTCGAATCATATACCATGGGAGCTTGCTATATCATGTAGAAAAGTTGATACAGTCTAGACCATAGAAACTGTAAACATTCAACAAATTCCGTTTCTTACATCGCTCTAATTGCAACAATACTATTTTAAAACAGCTCTAGATATTACAATAGTGTATAGCTTGTTCCCTATTTTTTTTTATCAGAAACTTCTAAATATTTTTCGGGTTTCAAATTTAAACGAAACATTAAAACAACATTCACTTTTAATAGGCCAGATATAATACCTCGTTACTACTGAAGCTTGCTATGATATGTAGCAACACCATTGACTTTTGTTTTATTTTATCCTTCTTTTAATCATTACCTACTCTCAAGCAAGCAACATTATATTCGTTCCTTCCACTACAACAAATATTCGTACCCCACCCAGCACATTCAACCCAGAAAATCATTCATTAAAATTAATGCTTTCAGTCACCGATTACCAAAATGCTTTTACAGAATTAAAATAACAAAAACGTAAAGAAATAAGAAAAAAACAAAACAAATTAATATTTATTTGAAACCAGTCGGCAGACAATCATTGTTCTGAATGAAACCATTTATTACTACGGACATTATTTAAAAGAAAAATAGAAACAAAATGGAAGCGAGCGAGGTCATTTTTAGAAACCTCCATTGTTAGAGAGTTCACTTCCTTATCTTAGCACTTACTTGATGAAATTTACAGATTTTCCTGCCTTTCCAAAGAGGGAGATAAGACAGTGGTTCATTTTTTACGTGTCTTTATTAAAAGGATGATTATGAGAAATGTACATTGGAGAAGGAAATAACTGAATTCTAATTGGATGCTACGATTAATGATGAAGATAAAGAAATGCTAATACCGTATCCTCGTGGGACCTGGGTGATCATGGCTCTCTACTGCTACTTCTCCTTGGTATATCTAAGCAACATTGGCCCCATTACGATCCAACTCAGTGCCTGCTCTTTCATGTCTTTAGATAAAGTAGTTAGGGAGGGGTTCGCCTTTTCTCTGTTGGAGTTAGACGGGTAGACTGAAAACTTCATAGGGGCTGACTAAGAAGGTAGGCTTCTAGACCTGTGAAATTTTGCATGCATTAATTACCACTCTTATTTATAACTCCATCATCTCTCTCCATTCTATCATATCTATCTATCTATATATATATCTATCTATCATATCTATATATATATATATCTATATATATATCTATATATATATATATATATATAAGTATATATATATATATATATACATATATATATATATATATATCCATACATATATATATATATATATCATATATATATATATATATATATACATACATATATATATATATATACATATATATATATATATATATATATACATATATATATATATATATATATATACACACAAGTATATATATATATATATATATATATATATATATAATATATATATATATATATATATATATATATATATATATATATATATATATATATATATATATATATATATATATAGATATATACATACATATATATATATATATATATATATATATATATATATATATATATATATATATATATATATATATATATATATATATATATATATATATATATATATATATATATATATATATATACATATATATATATATATATATATATATATATATATATATATATATATATATATATATATATATATATATATATATATACGAGGGTAAACAAAAGGTTCCTAGGCTGAATATGAAGGACTGATGCTAGAGATATGAAATATTGCATGTATTAATTTCAACTCTTATTAATAACTGCATTATTTTTTTCCAGGTAAATTGATATCTGACTGTTCAAAGAAAACTTCAAAAGTAACGTGTAGCGATTTCTTTTGAAAATTTGGCGTCGGGACTTTATAAAGTTTCTGCAGAAAAAGGGTTTAGCTTCCAAGAATATTCTTGTTGACATGGTTGCTACATTGGGGAATGATGCTCCAGGTTTATCAATGGTGCAAAACTGGGAGGCTGAATTTAAGAGTGGAAGGGAGAATCTTGAAAATGGCCCAAGGTCTGAACGTCCTGCTACTACCACCGCAGAAGAAAACATTATGTTCACCACATGGTGACAGATGACAGGTGATTGACTATAAAGCAAATAGCCTATACTATTAGCATATACTGTGAGAGTGTTGAGAATATTATGCACAGTGATTTTTGCATGACCAAGTTTTATACTTGGTGGGTTCCACGTTTTCTGACATTACGGGAAAAGAGGACATTGAGGCAAATCCAGCTTGTTTTCTTGAACGTTTCTTTCAGCCAGAGAGAATCCATACAGTGAAAACACCCCTCCCCACCTGCTCTAAAGAACGCCAAGGTCGTTTCATCTCCTGGTAAGATGATAGCCTCAGTTTTTGGGATACAAAACTGACTATCTTCAAAAGGGCCACACCATCAATGGACAGTACTATGTCAACTTGCTCAGGCAGTTACGAAACGTTATCAAGACCAAACGCCCAGGAAAACTGACGAAAGAGTTTTGTTTCAACAGGACAATGCTCCAGCACACAAGTTCTTGGTTTCAATGGCTGCTGTGTGTGACTGTAGTTTTGAAATGGTTGATCACCCTCCCTATTGTCCGTATTTGGCCCCATATGACTATAATCTGTTCCCCAACGTGAAAAAAGTACACTTGGCTGGCAACCAGTATAGCAGTGATAATGACGTCATAGTTGCTGTTAAGGAAATTTCTGATCAACAGTGTCCAAGCACTGCAACAGCGATGGAAGAAATGTGTGGACCTTAAGGGGGACTATGTTGAAAAATAAACCTTATTTGGTCCCATTACTTGGACAACCTATGAACGTTTCAGCCGACCTCGTACCTGTTTGCTTTATAAGAGGAAAAAATGTAATTGCTAAGTCAGAAAGGAATAGACCACATGCAGGCGGTGAAAGAAAGCAGTGAATTCGGACAAAAAAGCAGTGAACTGGGACTAGAATGGTTTCGACCCCCGGACCAGAAAAGCTCTGACTTGGGATGATAAAAGACTGCTTCTAAGACTATTGCTGTTGTCGTTGACAAAGAACAAAAAAAAATAAAGTAATAGGAAAAAAAAGGAAGAGGAAAAAGAAAAAATGAAGAAGAACAAAAAAAAAAAAAGAATAAAGAAGAAAAGGGAAGAAGAAAAATGTACCCTTTAAGAAACTCTACGAGTATCTTCTTTATTAAGAACCTCTTTTCTAAACCTGAGAGAGTTTATTTCATATTTGATAATTCCCTTTCCCAAAGGACCGAGAAAATCTGATTCGCCTGAGGTAGGTTTTCCTTTTACCCAATTCGACTTTCGATCTCTTAACTATCGAATTTATGAACTTTTTTTAAAGTTTGCTGATGAAAACTGATTTATATGAACTGTTGCTCAAAAATAAAGTTGTTCAAATTTCTTTGTTGTAAAGGGAAAACATTTGTCTTACAAAAACTGCTGTTTTCTAAGAGAAAACAGATTTGTCAAGAACTGTTCATTCGTCTTGATAGTTTGAGGTACATAAGGGGATTTTTGTGCAAAGCCTTTACTTCATTTTGGTACAAGTTGTATATTGTAAAACTAAATGTTTTGGTATTTTAATAAATGTATGTCTTTTTACAAATTTTACCCGACATAAGGGACTTTTTGTTTTTCCCGATACTTTAAAAGTACTTGAAAAGGGAAGAACAAAAGATATTTAAAAAAAAGCTTTCTTCTTCGTTTTCAATTCTTTTTCTTCTTTTATTTCCGTTGCTATATTTTCAAGCACCCTCTTTATTTCCCCGCCTTTATTTCTCACTCCATATCGTTCTCTTTCCGCCTCAATTATTTTTACCCTATCTCTCTCTGCCTCTGCGAATTCGTTTCTATCTACCTCTCTTCATGCTGTAATCAACCTCATAATAGCGTGGACAGTTCCAGCCAGCCACATCCGAACATAACAAACTAATAAATATATAATGACTTAGGCACATCCCCTTACATCGAAAACAAAGATATTTTTTCCTCATTAATTTCCTAAGTTATCATATAACATTAAATTCTACTGGCTTTATCATTTTCTCGACGAGTGACCGTTGCATTTCCCCAACTTCATACTCTTTATCCCACCCCAGAACATTCAGAACAATATGACGAAAACTAGTGACTATTTCCTGATATGGTTTCTATGGTAACAATCTTTGTGAATGGTGGAAAACTGTTCCATCACAACAGCTGGTACACAGGTAACTGCCTGTTCAACCGACTGAAAGAATATTGTTTGAAATTCTGGAATGAGTCATTGTCGTTATTCTGCGAGTTGTTAGGACTAATGTTGACGCCTCTTAGGTTCGACTGACAAAATCTCCGAAACGTATTCATAAAAATAATCAAGACTAAGAACACTCATTGTAACACGCCATAAACAAGTTTTTTTTTTTTTTTTAAAGGACCGATAAAAAAATAAATAAATAAAAAACAGAAGTTCGCCGTAAAAACGTAAATGACAACAAAAATGTAGCACGAATATAAAGAAAAACAAAAGCAGTGTATTCACGCGAATAATATTTAAAATTGAATATCCGAATTTACACCTACCTTATATTGTTCCAGATCTTTTAAGCACGTTGGGAGATGCAACATTCATTTTTAATCCAATAGTTTACTGCCAAATAAAAAAAAAGGAAATGTATCTTATTTTGATCTCACGTTTGTTTATTATTTGAATAAGGAAAAGAAATCGGCTTAAGATTTAGCTACTTTTCTATTTATTTATTTATGAAAACAATTTTTTAATATTAAATTATATAAGGCAATTTTATTTTATGATGGTTTTTATGCAGGGGTGCAAAAGTAGGTATACAGTAATAGAAAACGAAAAAGTACGTACAAATCATATTGTATAATAACATGTCAATAATAAACATAAATCCCTCAGATGTTCAAACTGTTTACCCCCGTCATTCACACACTCTTTTTTACCTGCAAAAATTTTATTACTATTATTATTATTATTATCATCATCATTATCAAAAATTCTGAAATTAAAAACATTAAAAATGATTTATAAATTCTAGTATTAAATAAATCCTAGAACCACTTTTATATTACTGGTGTAATACTTACTGTATACCTACTTTTGCAGCCCCCCTTCTTAATTTTTGGATTTTAACCTTCATTAATTTACTTACTGCGTGGTGCAATGGCTCAGAATGAAAAATCGGAGAGCTGAGATCGAATTCCGTTCCGGTTCGTTAAATTTACTTCCGCACAAATATCCATGGAAAATATATGAAATCTCCGCCACCTCCACCCAGCTTTGGTGATTTTCTAAGCGTAGTTTATTTGTGCCTCAAGGCTGAAAGTATTTAGTACCCAATGAGGATCGAACCTACCAGCACGCTATGGGTTGAATAGTAGGGTAGACAAGATCCTATATCTTTGGTTGGCAACCAAACTACCGCGGAAAGGAACGGCACTTAATGCAGAAAATCGAAAGAGACTTGATCGCCCAAGCGTGTATTACGTATGGCACTTGACTTAATTAACTTGCACATACATGTGAGGAAGTTTAAAAAAATATTAAGCCTAAGCTCCTGGCAGTACTTTTTGCTTCTGGATGGGGAGGGGCTAAGTTAATTGCCCGGCGTTTGAGGTGTCCCCAAAAGGGAAAGTAATGAGGCCGTTTGGGCAATTATTCCACGGCAATCCCATTAAACTCACTTTAAACTGACCTTGTATCATATTCGGCAGCGACGTGGGCCCATTGAAAAATACTAAGTTAAAATTAAGGCAAAGAGCACAGATACTACAATGATTCTAGCGATTTTCCAAGTGTAGCTCGGATGTGGCACAAGGCCGAAAGTATGGGGCACCCAGTGAGGATCGTACTACAATGATTCTAAACAGAAAACCAGCAATCATTATTTTGATCTGACATTGAGTATATTCTGGCATTTGAGTTTATCACTTAATAAAGAAGAGTGATCCCTCATTTTATGTCCTACGGATCCATTAATGGTATTTTTTTAAAATTCCGAAAATAAGTCTATATCTTGTTAAGTCTTTAATATTATTAAAGTTTTCCCATATAAGTCTTTAAATATATTTATCCCAGTTTTCATATTAACATGTAATAATTCTGAGAGGAATCGACTTATTACTTAATAACAATAGAAAACAGGCCGTCCATTTTATTATGTCCAGTAGAATCAAACATGGATGCTGTTTTAGTCATGTTAATAAAAAGACGTTATATTTTGTGAAGTCCTTACTGTTATTAGAAATGATTTATAGGAATTTTTAGATACATAAATATATGTAGAACTCATAAAGTGGATTTTTTTTCGTGAAACGCGTCTTTTCCTTTTGGTCTTCATTTAACTAAAGTGATGTTTACGTTGTTGCGACTGCGCATGCGCAGGAAGGAAAGGGAACGTCGAAATGTTTTTTTATTTGATTTTTTTTTTAAATCACAATTTTTCTCCCCAGAAACAATCCTACATATCTATAATTCTACCATTCACCCATGCTTAGAATATTGCTGCTACATTTGGTCTGGTGCTTCTTCTATTTACCTAGAGCTCCTTGATAAAACCCAAAAAAGAATCAGCAATATTATTGGCCCTGTTCTAGTGTCTCGTCTTCAGTCTCTTTCAGTCTCTTTCCCTGTGTTTTTTTCTATAAATACTTTCATGGTAATTGTTCTGGTGATTTTCCAAGCGTAGCTTAGGTGTGACACAAGGCCGAAAGTATGGGACACCCAGTGAGGATCGAACTTACTGTTCAGTCGTAAATATTCTAGCGAGATAAGCTTGCTAACCATTACACCACCTCGAGGTGCCCTCATGGTAATTGTTCTGATGAGCTCTTCGTTATGGTACTTGGGCTCTTTGAATTTAAGCGCAATATTAGACCGGCGTCGATATTTCATTGATATGCAGTCGAGCTGGCTAGATGTAACCGTAAGTTCTATGCTAACAGTTTATTTTCTCGCACTTTTCGCCTGTTTACTCCCTTCTGGCTCCATGCTTTCCAACCAACTTAAATCTGCAAAAATTTAAATGCAATCTCAATTGCTATCTACTGTCCTCCAGAATCTTTCGTTCTCGCTTCTTAGCGATGTTTCTGCTTCTAACTCATTCGCACCCAGTAAACCGTTGTGTCTTAGTGGCTTTATTGCCTTGCTTGAGGTGAAATTAATTACTATGATAAAACGACGATTATTATGATAAATTGCAAAAATGCGGAAGTTTATGATTTAAAAAAAATAGAGAAAAAGAAGAAACCAAGCGAAGGCAGCAAAGAAAGGGGGGGCGTCAAGGAAGGAGTAGATAAAATGTCTATATAATTATTGGAAAGAAAGAAACATGGGGGATAAAACAAAGGACACAGTCCTTTATCAATAATTGGTCTTTACTCGATCTTGTTTCCTCTTGTTATTGTTACACAGAAAGCACGCTATCGGTTTTGGCTTTTTACCATTGTTACTTGAAAAGAATTTTTTTTGTTTTTGTGGAACTTCCATTGATCGAATTCCTAGACTGTAATATTTTGTTTTTATTAATTTTTTTCCCCTTTTTTTGCCTTCGCAATATTTCTTGCCGCAAAACCCTCCCTAGATAAGTCAGGCAGTAATGCCAAAGATAAATAACAAAAGAAAATATTATATTTTAGAGAGAGAAGAATTTTATTTTGTTTAGCGATATATATATATATATATATATATATATATATATATATATATATATATATATATATATAAATATATATATGTATGTATATATATGTGTGTATGTGTGTAAATATGTATATTATATGAGATAACGATATATATATTTTATACATGAAAAACAATATGTAAAAATGTATGAGAAAGTGGGAAAATTTTTCTTGTGACGCATTTCGTCCTTTAGGAATTAATCGGACTAAATTTGTTAAGTTGGTGCGGCCACGCATGCGCATGGGGTGCTGGGAATTTTAACTTTTTTGTATCTTGCCGATTTCATTTAGATTCTTTTTTTTTTCTTTTTGTTTCCATCAATTTTGTTATTAAATATCCCACTCTGTGATAATAGGACTTCTGCCAGGAATGGTGAAATTTAAGAACCAGTTGTCAAATTTACTGTGGATGACCACGCGATCAAGGCACTCTCTAAACATTTTTATCAGAGTGAATTGTTTTTACTTTTTTCATAGTAGTATTCTTTCTTTTTTTTATTTCACCATTCCTGACAGAACTTTTATAATTACGGTTCTATTGACGGAATCAGTCTTATATAGGGGGAAAGATTACAGCAGATACTGGTTACAGTTTATATCGAAACGTTAAAAGATACGGAGACGCTCAGTTTTAAATTTAAATATATATATATATATATATATATAGGTAATAAAATCTTTAGAAGCTGGATAGGAACACAACCGCAATTTCGACCGCCAAGGTCTCTTCAGGTGGTTAACACAGCGAGTTAAATTACCTTCCACACAACAAAACTTAAATAAGATGTTTCACTGGAAGTAATCGGATTCAGTTGGGGCAGGAGAAAAATATCATCTAACCTCATCCGGGTTCGTAAATGCCTAAGTATAACTTTCTTTTGTGCCTACATTTAGTAATGTTCTCCGTTCTGTCATTTAATAACTCTGCTACACCCTTATAAATTGCAACAGCCAAATTTTCCTGTCTACAGCAGATGCTGTTTAGCTTACGGTTCTTCACTATTCTCAGGATACTCCATTCAAACTCAGAGGCATCACCCCTCTCTCTCTCTCTCTCTCTAATTATTTCTGGCAATTGAAAGATGCCGGCAACCCCAATTCATTTAACAGGAATATTATAGCAAGATCAAAATCGTATAACGGTAAAGGGAATAAATATAACCTATGTTTGGTTGAGAAAATGATTATCATGAAACACTTAAATACTCCGCCATTATTAAACAAAAGAAATGAGCTTATTGCTACATGTAGGCATAAAAATAAATACCTACTTAAACAAGTAGATCCAGATTAATTTTCAATTTTTGTTTTTAATACTATCACGATTTAGTTTTTAGTGTATATTATGGTTAATAATATATATTATAATTTATTGTTAATAATTACTGTTTAATTTTTAATATTACTATTTTTTAAATATGATTAAGAAAGCTTCTTTAATTAGATAACTGAGGATCCACAACTCTAAAATAAAATAAAATGAAATTATAAATAAATACAAATCTTTTACGTTCATATGCTAAACTCGGTTATTTTAATTGCCAGATATAATGTTTTGAGAAATATATAAATTTCAGGAATTTTTTAATTTTTTCAATTTTTTCAAAACATTTTAAAACGGATATAGTCTTTTAAAAATGATGATCCCAATATATATAATACTTAATTACACCAGCATTACGGTAAACAGATATATATTTTATATATTTTTTATATACAATTTACGTAACAGTCAGTCCATACTGAAGTTTGCGTTTTGCACGAAAAACCCCGAGTCGGGGGAACGGTGGGGTTATATATATATATATATATATATATATATATATATATATATATATATATATATATATATATATATATATATTTATATATATATATATATATATATATATATATATATATATATATATATATATATATATATATATATATATATATATATATATATATATATATATATATATATATATATATATATATATATATATATATATATATATATATATATATATATATATATATATATATATATATATTATATATACATACATATATATATATATATATATATATATATATATATATAACAGACAATGAATGTCTATTATGTTTGATCATGAGCCGTTCTAATATTCGTATATTTGCTTTAATTTCTGGTGAAAAATAAGGACAAAACTGTCCAACATTTCGATATATTTTATTAAGCTGGTCTTTGATCTAAGCTTTCGGCTCCCATGAGCCATCTTCAGAGTGGTTATGCAGACATTTAAACAAAGATATTTGCTGTCAAAGATTATATTCTATTATGATGACATAGAAGATTGCTATGCGATGATAACGGTCGCGGAATAGCAGACGCAGGTCGTAAGTTCAAGATGTGGTTCTATGAGGTCATACCACGTGAGAGACCAAAATATTAACAACAGAACCATATGTCTAGATGTAATGTAATGTGTTGTGAGTAGTGCGAAGTGAAATTTTGTTGAGTGTGGGGTTGCTTTATTTTAATGTAGATGGCTTCTAATATCTGAAGGTATTTTTACTGTGTGTATGTGTGAGTATTGCTGTGTTATCAACTAATATCTGTCTAATATTATGTACATGGCTCTGCTTTTCTAAGAAATGTTGTTTAATAAAACTAAGATCATAAAGGTGACAGGTAAGTCTACGGGAGAGCGTGGTTGTAGTAAAGCCAATATATGTAGTGGGTTTATTAGTAGTACCAGAAATACAATCTTAGTAGTGCGGTTGTAGGGTTATTAGAGTCTATGAGATCAATTGTTTTAAATATTTATAATATATGATGAGCGTAACTTGTTTATTATTATTAATGGGTTTAACATTTCTACTTATTAGCTTCTGAGTGTTGTTTCATCATGTTTGCAATTATTATGCATTTGGTTACAATAGTATAATGTTATCGTTATTCTGACGTATACCATTATTATTAATATTATCAATTTTGTTAGAGGTATTATTAAGTTTATTGACATACATTTTAAATTTGTAGATCAATGACGGAATTAGGAAATCCATTATTAACAATAGTTTGTTTAATGTTATGTAATTCTTTATATGGTTTTGAAGAAGATATCATTTGTTGTGTGTGTTGGATTAAGATTTTAACGGCTAACTTATATCGTTGGGTGCATTCACTATTATAATTAAGAAGACACAAGTTAATGCTAGTGGGTTTTCTATATAGAGAAGTAGTAAATATGTGTGTGCTGGAATCAATATTCCAAGTACGTTTGACTAACGATAGTCGGTTTCAAGTTAAGAAGTTAGAAGTTCGCGAAATAGCCACTCTACTGGTGTTGATGCTAACGCTGCAAAAGTTGTAAATGATGTTGTGTTCACCTGTTTATTGTTTGTTTAATGCCATGTAATTCTTTATGGAATATGTTTTTGGGAAAAGATAACATTTGCATGCGTTGAATTAAGTTCTTTATAACGACTAACTTATATCGTTGGGGACATATTATAATTAAGAAGACACGCCTTAATGCTCGTGGGTTTCCTGTATAAAGAAGTAGTAAATTTATATGTGCTGGAATCAATAAATACATCAAAGAATGGTATTTTATCATTACTATTAAGTTCTAATGTAAATTTGAGGATGGCGTGACTTTTAAATTTGTTTTTAAGTTGTGCAATTTGATCAATACTTTAGCTAAAACGAAAATATCATCTAAGTATATTACATATATAGGGGGATTTATTAGTGTCATTAAGTATTTTATTTTCTAAATGTGCCATATAATAATTAGAAAAAAAAGGGGGCCTAAAGGAGATCCCATCACAATACCGTCTATTTGAAAATGAATATTACCAAGCGGGTCATGAAAAGGTAATTTTTTTTTTAAAATAGTGGGTTTCATATTGATGGGTGGGAGAGGAATGTGATTGTATACATCACGGATAATGATGTCAATCGTTACATGGACGGAGACATTAGTAAATAAATTTTGTACATCTATAAATGCTATTATTTAGTTGTTTGGTTTTACAGAATGAAGAATTTGTATAAATTCATTTATGGAGATAATACAATAGTAATTAATTTATTAAGGGTTTTTGGAGGGTTAATATACTGGTGTAGGTATTTGTCGGAGGAGGATGATCTTTTTTATGGATTATTACGTAGCCATAAAGGTAGCCAGGTTGATAGTCACCTATAATTTTTTTGAAGTTTTAAAGTTTATAGGTTCCTGTGGCAGCACTGTTACCAGTAATAAGTTTATTGATATGTTTTTTTTTTTGTTGTTTCTTTTTTTTAAGTTGGGAGGTGGTGTTTTTGGTTAACTTCTTAAATTTATCATGATCGTTCGTTATGGCGTGTAATTTTGAGCGGTACTCATGCTTGTTTAAAACAACAAAAATACTGGTTTTATCATCTCGTCTTTTTGCCTTTATTTTCATCTAAAATTAAAGCAAACATACGAAGTTTAGAACGGTTCATGATCAGATAATAGACATTTATCGTCTGTTATATTTAACAATATATGTTTAAATAATGATCTGCTACTCAATACACTATATATATATATATATATATATATATATATATATATATATATATATAATTATTATGTGGACAAAACAACTTACTCCTACAAAAATGCATTCTTGTTTCGATGCACATGCATCTCGACTGGTGAAAACCAAAAATTTTTGGTCCTCACCAGTCGAGCTGCATGCGCATCGAAACAAGAATGCATCTTTGTAGAGAGTAAGTTGTTTTGTCCGTATGTAAAAAAATATAATAAATGATTATTGCTCTACACTTGGTATTGCGCCCTCTTTTTAATTAATGGTATGAACGTTAGGATTTATATTATTTTCGTTCTCATTACTTTCGGGTATATATATATATACATATATGTCTGTGTGTGTGTCTGTCTATTGATATAATAGGAAAGAAATGTTAGATTGATGATCCGAAGTTCTTTAGTATTTTTGTTCTTATTTGTAAAAACAGCGCTCGATACAGTAGAGCCTAGATTATAATTATTTAAAAAAAATATATGATTCAATCGCGACTCAATTACTATGTTTTCGAAACTGGCCAGCAGTATTCAGGTTTTAATTTCAATATTAAACCTAACTACCGGGGGAATCTCATTCTCAGGTGATATTTGGAATAACTATGCTACGGAATTTTACTCATAAAACTGTAAATGAGTAAAACATTCCGTAGCATAATTATTCCAAACATCCCCTGAGGATGTGAATACCCCCACCCTGGTAGTTAGGTTTAATATTGAAATTAAACCTGAATACTGCTGACCAGTTTCGAAACATAGTAATTTCTGGGTCGCGATTGAATCATATTTAAAAAATATAATTACACACACACTCTCACACACAAACACACACACACACACATAAATATATATATATATATATATATATATATATATATATATATATATATATCATACTTATTATAAAACCCAGGTTGTGTGTGTGTGTGCGTGTGTGTGTGTCTGTTCGTTTATATATTGGATAGGATTTCTTACATTTTTCAACCGATTTCAACAAAACTTCACAGGACCACGTAAAATTACCTTGCGGTGGTTCTGACAGCGCCAAAAATTGGAAAAACACAATTGTTTTTGCACGAAATCAATTTGAAAACACGATTAAGAGCCATCGCTATCGTGAGAGTGAAAGGGGACAACTCATATCGAGTTATACTTATTATAAAACCCAGGTTGTTTTTGTGTGTGTGTGTGTGTGTGTGTGTGTGTGTGTGTGTGTGTGTGTGTGTGTGTTCGTTTATACATGGGATCGGATTTCCTACATTTTTTTCAACCGATTTCAACAAAACTACATTTTTTTTTGGCAGGTAGTGTTTCTTATTGTCTTGCACACTTTTTTCTTTATTTTTACATTCAGAATGCTTTAAAAATTCCATTTACAAGACAATTGTTTATAATAAAATTCTGTTCAATAGGTAGACTCATAACGATTGAAAACAATGTTTTTGTTTGAGTTTGGGTTTGACCAATTCGTAAAAAAAATTAAAATAAAACTAATTAAGACATGCGTGTTCGTCAACCTTAAACAATAATCTTTGTCAATTTTATTTTTCAATCTTTATGATGGTCGATACTTGATTTATCTCTTACTGTTACATCCCCGGGAAACGCCGGGCTCTACTGCTTGTATATATATATATATATATATATATATATATATATATATATATATATATATATATATACGTTAGATAAGCATAGATCATTCAACATGTTATCACTTTTGTTTTTATTGTTATACCATATTGTATTATTAGTTATTTTGTGAGGCAGAAATATAGGTTCAATGCATTTGGATGTAAATCTGCCGCTGAGTATTACAAAATTAATGCACTTTCAATACAGCTTCGCGTTAAAGTAAATTCCATTTTAATTAAGATTACATTAAATCGAAATTATGGTCAAACCTATTACGCTGAACGACTAATGCATTCAGCGTGTTTTGTAAAAGATCACTTTCACGTTCATATTAATTTTATTTAAAATCCTACATTCAATGCATTAGTTAAATACATTATGCTTTTTAGATAAATATGCTCTGATCAATAATTAAATACTGATTAATTTAATCGTTCTAAGAAAAAGAAAAATCGATATGAATTGATTGATTTATATTTGACTGGAAAAATAAGAACAAACAGTAAAATATTTCACATATGTAGACCATGAGTAGCGAGTTCGATTTTCACTGAGTCTCCTAGATTTATCACCTTGCTTCGTCTCCCTGTAACGCTCCAGTAATTACCTGGCTCCTCCTGCTGCTATCCTCGACTTTTACAAGAGACTGACCAGGCCAAAAATGGAGTACTGTTGTCACATCTGCGCCGGAGCTGCCAAGATCTCATTCTCCAGCCTTGATAGAGTTCAAAAGCGTCTCCGAGCCCTTAGTTCAGGGGTTTTTAACCAGGGTTCCGCGGAACCCTAGCCTTCCGCTAGTAAAGCTCAGGGGTTCCGCAAGAAGTTACACAAGTACTATCATTGACAGTAATTTTTAATTCTCCTGTACAGATATGTGTGTTTAGGTACCTCCACTAAATCAATAACAAAACAGCATAGTAGTAAAAAAAAAAGGTCCCAAACTTAATAAAACAAACTTTTTCCATCAAAATGTTTATATTTTTATTAAGAGGAAAGATCAAAGTAATTTTTAATTATTTAAAAAAAAATTTTAATCCCTTCGAACATTTTCGAAATTTTGTCAGAAAATTTTATTTTGATTTGAGTTAGCGGTTAAACAAATGTTACGACTGTTTTACAATGAAAAACGTAAAAATTATATCACCCACTTTTTTTTCGGTGACAAACACATTAATTTGAAAATTCTCGCAAAAATCAAATAATTGTCGGATTTTAATGAAACTTTCAGGACTTATTCACAAATGAATGAAATTATTTTTGAAATTATTATAATAACCGTAGAAGCAAGATTAAAATTGTATATATACAATATTTTTACTGTTTGTCTTTGTATTTTTTTAAAATAAATCTGAAGATGATTATTTTTATTTTATTTTAATAATTGAAAGCTTTTTTTTTTTGCATAAGACAATTAATTTATTGTAGGTGTTCCTCGATCCACTGAAATGTTTCCTTGTGGTTCCGCTCCAGCAAAAAGGTTGAAAACCACTGCCTTAGTGGGTAATGAATTTTTCTCCACCCTCGAACTTCTCTCCCACAGGTGAGATGTGGTAAGCCTCTCGCTGCTCTAACGCTACTTCCATGGAAAGTGCTCGGTCGAATTACATTCCCTGGTCCCGCCAAGGCAAACCTTCACAGCACGAACACGCCATGCCACTTACATAGTAGCAACCCCACCATATTCCTTCCACATTCCATTGGTAAGTTCCACTCAAGCAGCTCGTGAGTCACTGACTTGTGGAATCGACTCCCAACAGGATGTTTCTCCGATCACTACGACCTACAATTAATGTATTTAACCTGTCCAAGGCCAGAGTTAATCGTTATCGCTATCACCTATACAAACAAAAGGTCTCCTAACGTAACACTCTACCTCGAGTGGCTCCCGGACCTTGTAAATATGACTTTCCCTGTAAAGAAAAATAGTTACGCTTTGTATATAACTACTTATGGGACAGAATTAGTATTTCTTCATTGACCTCCTTAATTTTATTGCTTCCCTGGCACCTCTTAATCTTTCTAGTTTTCTTCCCACTACCCTTGGGTTTTTTGCCGCATTTAATTCCCCATAACCCAAACGACACCCAAGATGTGAAATCTAGTTTGACGGATACCAGGATCTCGCGACCCACCGATAGCACCCCCCTACTCCACCAACCATGATTTCTCTCCTGTCATTGGCTTTATCTTGACCAGCTGATTAGGTTAATTAATCATAATCTATTTGGACTTAATGCTAAATTACCGACTCCAAGAAACAAGGCAGACTTCGGATGCGCGGGGAACTGTCAGTCATTGGCGTGGACGGGAGGCGAAAGGGTTGCTTACAGAATCACTGGCGATAATTAATGGTCTTTAGATATCCTTCTTTCACGGTTAAGTATCCTCGACTAATCGGATATATCGTCCCCCGGTCCTGCCGCGACTGCTGCCTAGCGACTCGTCAGCTTGGCCGCGGTCGAACCTTGACACAGGCTCCTAGCGCAGCTATGCAAATCGATACTTGCCATTATCTTAAGGAAAGTAATATCAAAACGAAATATAGTTGCTATTGACAATTGCCATTTTAAATTGTTTCGTAGTTACGAATAGATTTAGTTTCTATCGCAGATATTTGTTTCGGGCCCATGCCTTTAGGATGAAATGCGAATCCATTCTTCTCGTAAGATAAAAAAGAAACCCTGGAAAACCTGTAAATTTAGCGTATTGGTCGTCATGCGACGATGTTTGGATGTTGTTTACTGGGGCAAGAAGTGTTTTGTTAATTTTAATGCCTCCAAAACGAAACTTTTAAATCTTATAATCGTTTACGAGAAGATATTTTGCTTTCCATCCGCGTGGCTGATGCTAACCTCTAAGAAAAGGACTCATTGCTCCTTTGTTGCTTAACGATTTCCACTAGCATGAAGTGGAATCTGAATCAATATGCTGCTAGGAAAATTGATTCACTGTGTCGTTCTAGACAATTTTTCTTGTCCGAATCTCTTTTACACATTCAAAAGTCTACCATTCGTCCATGAATTGGATATTGATACCACATCTGTTCAGGTGTTTCTCGTATACATTTAGAGATTTTTTGATAAAATTACAAGAATCTGCAATTTTATCGTTCCTGAGTCAGCATTTCAGCTTCAGTTTCTTTCCCATCACCGTAACGTTGCTTCCCTGTGTCTTTTCTATAAATATTTTCCTAGTAATTGTTCTAATCGGCTTTCTTCTTTGGTATCTGAAATTTACGAATTTATGTGCAGTATTAGATTGACAGGAAGGTCTCATCATTTTACGGTATTTACTTGACCTCTCACTGAGTCAGGTTGTGACACAAGGTCAGTTTTTAACGTGGGTACCCGAGTGTTTTCACTCGGGCCGCTGGTCTAAGCTGGTCTTAGCTGTTCATAGCTTGTCCAAGCTGGTCAGAGCTTGTCATAGCTGGTCTTGGCTTGTCATAGCTGGTCTAAACTGGTCAGAGCCGGTCCAAGCTAGTCATAGCCGTAATACCACCAGCACATGGACGGAGCTCTGTGACCGGTAAGTATCCGATCGCGTACTTACCTCCAAGGAGGGGTTTTCACGCCAAGGTCTCATTATTTTACAGTTGACATGGCTAGATGTAACCGTAAGTTCTATGCTAAACGTTTCTTCTCTTGCATTTTGCCTGTGGAATTTTCTTCTGGCTTCTTACTTTCCAGTCAACTTTGATCTTTAAAAAATTTAAATGCACTGTCACTTGTTATCTTCTATCTTCTTAATTCCGATTCTTTATTATTCTTTCTCCTTAATAAAGTTTTGCTTTTCTCATATTCTTTCACACTGAGGAGCTCTTTGCGTCTTAGTGGTTTTATTGCCTTGCTCGGGATGAAATGCTTAAAATATATTTACACCCGTAATTTAAGGAATAACATTTTGGTATGGAAAGATGAAATCAGTGATATGACTTGTGCGGTATCAGATAACTGATACTTCTATGAGCTGCGTCCCTTCAGGACATGGACGTTCAAGGTTCTTCAAAACTTCCTATCTCTTGTAACACTTAGCAGTTGTCCTCCCTTTGTTAAGGCGTTCCACTATTCATTGACACAAGGTAGGTGTTTTTCTACTGTCATTTGTCCTCAATAAAGTTTTTACCTTTTTCTTTCACTCCCACTAACCTCTTGCGTCTTAGTGATATTATCTCCTTGCTAGTGGTGGAATGAGTAAAAAAAAAAAAAAAACAATGTGGAAAGCCCATAGGGAAGATCGAATTTTTGAGCCTCCTAGGTATGACGATAAATTATATTCTTATCAGGAAGTTTCGAGGAGCGTGAAACCACCTCTTAATTGCTGTTGTTCACAGGTCCACCTTGGCCCGGGGTGGTAGCACCTGTTAGGGTCCCAGCTATGGGCAAATAGTGAACCCCAAAATTGACGTGAAAACACTATGAAAGTGTAGAAGTACATTTTTATAGTGAAGGCTCCAACAATACATTTCCATAGTAAAAAAACTACCAGTAATAAGTTTTTTAAAATATATATAAATATATATATATATATATATATATATATATATATATATATATATATATATATAATTACCAGAAATGCATTTTAGTAGTGTGGGGGGGACAAAATATTAACAACAATCAATTTTGGTAAGAAAAAAAACATAGTACCAACAATATATTTTTATAAAATAAATTACTAATGGTTGCTCCCAAGAAAATTAAATTTCAGCATTCAATGACCCATAAGGAGTTTATACGCCTTTAAACAAACAAAAAAATCTAATTATCTAGTGCAGTAAAGAAACGTTGAGTCTCATTTGCTTTCTGGCAAATTAATATTTATTAAACTTGCTTTCGTTTGGTGCAAGAAAGAAGTTGTAGAAAACAAAAATAAAACCAGCTACCGTTGTAGTCATCATTGGGGCGAAATCTGTTACATGGTTGCTGTTACATGTTGAGGCATAAGAATGTAGGTATATACACAGCTAAGTTTGGCATAAATTCACAATCATTAGTCAATGTAATGGTCTACAAGTCTTACTGGCAAACCATTATACCATTATGAGGAGACGACTAGTTTTATTTATTGATTTCCTTTTGGTTCCTGTAAGCATTTTCAAGCAAGCCTCATAGGAATTGAAGGTGTGTTTAAAACGAAATAGATTCTGTATTGCTCGAGAAAAGATAAGAAAACTTGCTCATTAAGAAAAGTAATTTTTATTTTTATCTGAAACAGCAAAGATCCTGGGATTTTTTATAAAAATTAATTAAATCATCAAATATTTAATTTTACTGTTCTCTTTGCAAATGCGAAAGTGTTCGCGTCCGTTTGTGAACGCAAACACCTACATGATCATACTAATATTCATCAAAAGATTCTTAGTCCAATGATAAAAATAGCATTTATTTTGCTCAACAATCATATATTTTACATCATATCGTGTCAATGCACTTAATTCACTGATAGCTATATATGATTATTAATGGGAACTTCGAAGTAGTGTATTGGTTAGAAAACTTGTCCCGTTAAATCAATGACAAATGAGTATTGTGTTCAATCCTCACTGGGTACACCATATTTTCGGCCTTGTGTCACTTCTAAGTTACGCTTAGTGAATTACTTTGGACACCTCGAGGCGGTGTATTAGTTAGCAAGCTTGTATCACTAGAACAATTACGTCTGAGTAGTGAGTTCGATCCTCACTGGGTGCCCCATACTTTCGGCGAAGTGTTACATCTAAGCCCCGCTTAGAAAATCAATACTTTGGGCACCTCGACGTGGTGTAATTGTTAACAAGCTAGATCAGTTATGACTGAATAGCTAGTTCGGTCCTCATTCGATGCTCCATACATTCGGCCTTGTGCCACATCTAAAATTACGTTTAGTAAATCAGTATGTATTAATATCAATATGTCTGTAACCTTGTGAAGTAAAAGTTAACCCAATATATTTTTAATCATTTCACTCCAAATTAAGGCAAAGATATCCCTAAGTGTCAAGGGGTGGGGATGTGTTCGAAGTCGAAGAGAATGAGGAGATTTAGTCAGGACAATAAAAAACAGGTTGCAGGAAGACAGAAGAAGGCGATTTAAGTTGCATTTAACCTCTTGAAGATTGTAACTGACAGGGAAGGTGAGAAATACGAGAAAATAAATTGACCAAGTTGTCAATCTGTTAGTATGCTTAAATTCTTGAGGTCAGTGAAAAGCTCATTCTAACAACTGCCATGGAAATATTTATAGAAAAGACACCTCGCGGCCGTCCTTGGTATCCCCTTAAACTACATCCTCGTCTTGGGTAAGACGATAAACTACCTCCAACCGCAAGGCCACTGGTCAGGTTTTCAGGAGCGTGGAACCACCTCTTAATTGCTGGTGTTGCCAGATCCACCCAAACCCAGGGTGGTAGCGCCTGTTAGGGTCCCAGCTATGAGTAAATAGTTAACCCACAAATTGGGGTCAAAACACTATGAAAGTGTAAAATAGGTCTTAATAACAGAAATACTTTGTAAAAAAAAAACAATTATTACCAGCAATACATTTTAGGAAAAAAAATATTACCAGCAATATTTTTTTGAAAAAGAAATATTACCAGCAATACTTTTTTGAAAAAAATATTATCAGTAATACTTTTTGAAAAAAAAATATTACCAGCTATAGTTTTTTGAAAAAAATTATTACCAGTTATACATTTTTGGGGAAAAAAATCTATATTACCAGCTACACATTTTTTTGAAAAAAATATATTACCAGAAATAGATTTTTGAAAGAAAAATATTACTAGCAATACATGTTTGAAATAAAATATTACCAACAATAAAACTTTTGTCGGCATTAAATAACCCATTGAGGTTGATATACCGTAAAAAAACAAAACAAACGAAAGCCACGTCACGGTGGTGGGAATGTGACTGAAGTCCTTCTAAATGCCCTTAACACAATGGTGCCTGTTAATCACATTAACTCATCATCATCATCATCATCATCATCATCATCATCATCATCATCAAACCCTTGACTTTTGTAATCGTAGTAGGGGTGGAATCCGAATGCAGGATCCACACTAAATATCCTCTACAACAACCTCTCAACGACATCCCTCAGCACTTCTGGTATAGTCATACCTGTCTATTGTTTGACATTGTCCAACCAGTTTTTACGTTGGCTTCCTCTCCTTCATCCATTAAATTTGGTTAAGTATTATACAGCAAAAACTTCAGATCAAAGATTAATTGATAACTATGTATCAAACTATGAAGTTGCTTTTATTTACACTTCTTATATGCATGAGTTAAATAGCAGGGCGGACTGGGTCCTATAGCCTTGGTGGGTAACCAGTCTACTGCAGAAAGTAAAGGCAGCCTATTGCAGGAATACCTCTGCCAAGTTAGTCATAAATAGAAAAGAGATATGATCACCTAAGCGTATATTACTCCTAATGAAGAGTATGCATAAACCGAATCATGCACACAGACCTCGTCGTCTTTTAAGGCCTCTTCTGCTGCATAAACCTCACGTTTTTAAAGGCCTATTCTGTTGCAGGAACCCCACGTCTTTAAAGTAGTCTTCTGTTGCAGAAACCCCGTTTTTAAGGGTCTCTGTTGTAGCAGACACCTCAAGGCTTTAAAGGACTCTTCTGTGACAGAAACCGCACGTCTTTAATCGACTTTCCTATGGCAAAAACTTCACGTCTTTAAGGAAGTTTTCTCTTGTAGAAACCTCACGTCTTTAAAGGCATCTGTTCTTGCAGAAGCCTCACGTCTTTAAAGGCATCTGTTCTTGGAGAAACCTCACGTCTTTAAAGGCATCTGTTCTTGCAGAAACGTCACGTCTTTAAAGGCATCTGTTCTTGCAGAAGCCTCACGTCTTTAAAGAACTCTTCTCCGATGATAGAAGATGGAACAGTTAATTGTAAACCAAATTTCTATCCAATGTGAAGTCTTTGGTTGTAAACCAATAAAGTTGATAAAAGTATATAAAGATCTTTCAGTGTCTTTTACGTTTAATAATACCCACATAAAAGAAAACTGAGGAAATATAGGTTATTCAATAAAAGTAAACCTATGAAAAATTGATATCGCTGTTATCTTGACCAACAATGTCACGATATTCGTGAAGCGATGATAATATTCCAAAATGTACCGATAAACACGCAGAAATCATTTAACAAAATAAATTAGTAGCTCAATGCATTTTTGTAATAACGTTAATAGCAATAATTAATTATTTAAACAATATTACAAACCTTTGGGAATTTTATCCAATTTATCCTAAAATCCGCAACGGTTGCATATATCTAAATTATATAGATGTTATATTTATTGAATAGACATTCTTTAAAAAAGATTGATTGTTGCACTTTCTAAGGCTTATCAACCCTTTGCAGGTTATTTAAAGCCAGAAAATATTTCTTACGATTGTAAGAACGTTTTGATGAGATATTAATGGTTTAGTTATACAAGTCTTACTAATTAACCTGTAAAATGGGGGGGAAGAAGAGGTGGAGTCATACGTTTCCCAATGGTATTTGTGTGTAAGTGGATATAACGAATCCAACAGGGATTGGAACTCGGCTTTTAGATTAACAATTTTGAGCTAATATGTACTAAACGACCCACCCATCCAAGCTGATATTACCAAGGGGTTAACCATGTAAGTAATGACTAGGCTTAACGTTGCTTAACATCAGTGATAGAACGGGAACCGCTATTTTAACGTAATGTGGCCGTAAACCTTATGTTAAAAAAAGAAAAGAAAACATTGTAAGTAATGTAAACAAGACTAGAAATCGAGAAATCTTTCTGATTTTTTTAAATGGAAGATCATTGTCTCGCTTTATCATGATGGCATCCTATAGTCTAATAGGGAAGGCTCACTTGGTTCAAAAGTGGTTTTCCTGATGGAAAAGGAGAATACAAGCTCGATTCCTGCACTTGAGGCACGTTTTCTTTAGTAGGCCTTCTCAGTCCCTAGGCCGGTTGAAATTAGTTTCGCATATAAAAAAGATCAGCTACTCAAACACGTATAGCCACTAATAATAATAATAATAATAATAAAAATAATAATAATAATTGACATGGTATTCCTTGCAGACTGTAATTTATCTTTGAAGATCTTTCAAAAAACTACCAAAGTACAAGGACCTTGAAACCGAAATCTCAAAAATGTAGCACGTGAGGACAACAACGATTCCCGCTATAGTTGGAGCCCTCGGTTTGATTGGAAAAGGTTCCGATGAACTCACTGAAGGGATTCCTGGTAGTCCAAGCCTTAAAGAAATACAAAAAAATGACACTCACAAGTACACCTCAAACCCTACGAAGGCTTTATCTATGTAAAATATGAGTGGTCTTAGTTTTGTTGTTGTTGTTGTTGTTTTCTTTTCTTGCTTTTTTTTTTTTAAGGCTCAGTGGAAAATATTATGAACTCATTTCGGACCTTAGGTCATGGGTTGTGACCCGGGAAGAAGTGAGTATACACCAGAAATCAAAGGAAATAAAAGAATAATAATTGATTAAAATATGCATTAATTGATTAGAGATGTGTGTATTTTCTCTCTTTTTCCCTTTCATAAAATCTACATTTCGTCTGATATTAAGGTTTTTCTGAATTCCGGACCACTAAAGAACCATTTTCTTCTTTCTTTTTTTTTAAATCGTTCTGTCCACACTCATTCCCAGTTTTTGTAACAGGAGTAGAGGTTTATTCCTTGTTTCCTGTATCGGATTGCGTTTCCGGTTACTTCTAAAGATGTCTCATTCTCTTTCACCCAGTGTCCCCTTGCGTCTTAGTGGCATTATCGCCTTACTTGGGGTGAATTGATTTTTTTTAAAAAAACTCATGATTTGACGAAACAAATTTTAGGTAAATAATTACAAAATAATTTGCTGAATGATTCGGTTTCATTTTTGTTTGTGTTCCTACGCCTCGGATTATTTATTAACCGAAATATCATCAAGTATGGCTTTCCACAACGTCCTATCTTTTGATGTTCTAAATAACTTTTGATTATTTACCATCCCTCATTATACTTGCTCTGTCACCCATTCCCACAAATTAAGTCTTATTTAGTTATTACTAAACCTGTTTCAACTGCATGTGTGCCTGCTAGCAAAACTAGGGATCGAACACCCAATTGTTACGTACCAAATAGTCTGATTGAAAACGCAACTAACAATGATTGGTTCAAGCAGTAGTAAGAGAGAGAGAGAGAGAGAGAGAGAGAGAAGACAAAATCAAACAAGATATGGACAGCGAAAGAACAATCTACCTCTGTAGATTAAATAAAGGATTCAGCTCCCAAATCCGTGAAAGTTATAGAGATCAACAGACAACTTTAGAAGGCCAGAGGTCACAGCGGGTAAATGTTGTGTTAGTAATAAAAAAAAATAAGGAAGTTTGTCTGCAAATAATATAAATAATGATAACTTCACATCCCAGAAATTTAGAAAGAAACTAGAAAAATCAGTCGCATATAAACTTAAGGAAAACAAAATAAAACAGCATTTAAATACTTCCTATATTTACAGTATTTACATTAGTCGGACTATTGTCCTCATCTTTGTCGCCATATTTGTCACAACGTTTCGGCCGTTGTACGCTCCGGCCTTCTTCAGGTGGTTGGAATTTCGAACTGAACCCTTTATTTCGAGACCTTTATTTTCGACCCTTTATTTGTAGACTGTTCTAGTTCCACGTTTGATGGATGTCCTGCTAATTTTCCCTGAAAGTTCTCCACTGCCTTAACCAGGAATTGAACTCACCTTCTTTGGGTCTGTCACTGGATCTAACCAACACCTTTATGCACTGTGCCATGTGTCCTTGAGGACATCTGGGTATGAACTTCTGAGTATTATAAACCTAATGTTTTCAGCATCATTTTTACCAGTGCTCATATTGCAATTTGCTGTTATTATTATTGTATGTCTTTACCAGAGTTCATATTGCAACTTTGTTATCATTGCTTTTCTCTGGCACTCCTTATTACTGGTTCCCATATTGTATTTATTTCTATGCTTGGTCGGCTCAGGAGATTTTTGTGGCCTATGGCAACAAAGATGAGGACAATAGTCCGACTAATGTAAATACTGTACATAATACCTCATCTCAGAAATATAGACAGACTTCCTATATTTGTTCGACATGTAAAAAGTTCATCACGAGCAACGAAAAATAGATTCATTACTAAAATCCGAAGAAAAAAAATCACGCGTAGATCGAATTTAACCTTTAACATCGCTTGCGAAAGCAAACGTACTATGTTTGGCGATATTTAAAAGAAATTCATGTTTTTCTTAAACTACTTAAACATGAAAAAACTATGTATGCACAACGCTATAGTGAGTAATTGGCGCGTTTGAATGACGCTTTGGAAAACTTCTTTCTAGCCAAAAAAATATCAATTTCCTTATATATTTAGCGCCTCCCTAAAAATGGTAAATAGTGAAAAATCTTATTAATGGAATAAAATCAAAACAAAAAGTAATTTCAGACATATAAACCCCCGCATAATATAATACGAAAGGAAAACTATTTTTACCAAAGCGTTTCGTCCTCTGATGAGCTATATCAAAATAAATGTAAGGCTTTTTGAAATGTATTTATAAATAGAGGTAAAACTATCGTTAGGTTTTCAAAATGTTTAAATTTAAGGACGCTCAAATATATTGTAAAGGATAACTGTGAAAATCAAAGTAAACTATGCAAGAATTTTCCTTGATTTACGCAATTAATCTTAATCTGGCGCGGGTTAAGTCTGTGATTCAGTAGGCGCTCAATTCACGGGGCCTCCCTGAGAAAATACCCGTTGATCGCGATAGGTGAAAATTCAGGACCCGCTCGGTGATGAAACATCGCGAGTTTGTTTTTCGAGCCATTGAATATGATCAGCTAATTTTTCTCCCGACCGAGCTGTTAAAGCTAGTTCAGTGTAGAGTTGCCAAGCTCGGGTCACTTGATAACACTATCAGTAGATCTGTTTAATAAATCCTGCTTCATCACGGGTATCGCAAAAATATATATGTGGTTAATTCAATATGAAAACATAAAAAAAATATGACGCGTTTGCACACAGTAACAGACGGACGCGCGTGCGCACATTCAGTGAGAGACTAAGTTTAATCTGCTTGTGCCTTAATGTAAGAAGACGTTTAAAATGCAGATTATAGAATTCGAAATAGTCGAATATAAAAGATCCATTATAACAAAAATACATCGGAAACTGGGAGTTTTTTTTCCCTCAACGTTTCTATTTTTTTCCTTTCTTGTCATCCGATCCCATCTTCACCTTTGCGCCTTGTCAGAGAAAATATCCTCTCATCAGCTATAATCCACTCGCTGAGAGACCTTATCTTTTCCATTTTACACGACCCATTGCTTTCAGAAAATATGTTTTCATCTAAAAAGATAGCGAGGCAGAAATAAATCTTCCTGCTTGTTGGCGATACTTACTGTTTTTTTTCTAAAGAAGCGAACAGACACCGTGCCACCACCTACACAGGTAAACAGCAGGTAGCGACATCTACAGGCATGTAAGTATCCTTTGCTTCATAAACCGTGACAATTTCTTGTTACCTCTGCTAATAAAGAGCAGGCTGTTTTCATCATCATAGTATTAACTGCGATCCTGTTTGGTGGCTGAGGTAATCGCGTGTTTTCTCACCAGCCGCCAGAGCGAGTTCACGTAAAAGGTCAATATTCAGAATAATGTTCGACCGATTTTCTTTAGAGAAACATTGATGTCCCCACATGAATATCTGTTTTGATCTGCATTTTAAATTGGAAGGTTTTTCTAAATTCAGCTCGGGTTTAAATTGTACTTCTAAAAAATTCTTTATCTGTCGGTGATGGCGCCAAATCAGGTTTTAACAGAATACTATAAGTTGAGCAAAACTAAGTAGAAAAAAAATGAAGTTTGCTGTGATAAATGCAGGCCTGCATTTCGCAGGTTTAATTCACAAAACATATCTTAATTACTGAACTACTGTTTTCTGCAGAGAATGTTAAGAAGCAGAATAATAATAATAATAATAATAATAATAATAAGAAGAAGAAGAAGAAGAAGAAGAAGAAGAAATTTATCTATGTAAGAAAATGTATGTAATCTTATGATGTTTTTTTTTATAAAAACAAAATGATCAGTAGAAAATCTCATGTCGCCATTACTGACATTAGGTCTCTGGTTGGGATCCGGAAGGAAATCTGTATACAACAGAAATCAAAGGAACTAATAATAATAATAATAATAACAACCAATTTCGCAGAGATCGTGATCAACGACTTCAAGAACAGGATGCGCTTTCTTATTGAATTTGCAGTCGCTGCTAAAAACTATGAAAATAAAGGACACTTGAAGTGAAAATCTCAAGAATATGGCACATGAAGACATCAATAATTATATTTGTAGTTGGAACCCTCGGATTGATTGGAAAAGATATCGGATTGATAGACACAGTGATGGGATTCTTGGTAGCCCATGCTTTAAAGAAATACAAAAACCTGTAATCGCAAGTACAGGTCACACATTAAGAAGAGCCTTATCTATGTATAATAATGTGTATGATCTTGGTGTTTTTTGCTGCTTTTTCTTTTGAGAAAAAGGATCAGTGGAAAATATCATGAAGCCATTTTTGGCTTTAGGTCTCTAGTTTCCGGAAGGGAATATATATATATATACAACAGACATTCAAGTAAATAATAATAATAATAATAATAATAATAATAATAATAATAATAACTACAAATAGTCAAATTTTAATTATTTTGCAATTTGAATTTTCTGATGAATCGCAATTCTTAAGTTAATGATTGAATGAAGTCCTTGCGAATTGTACGACTATGAAATAGATGTGGAAATTCCTCTTTGAATATAATAGCTTAACAATAACAAAATATTGCAATATCACACGCATGAACGCAGGTCATTTTTTTAAAGAAAAAAGAGGTTACAAATGAAAAGATTTAAAAAAGAAACACATTTTTCTATTACACTGAAGCAGACGTTAAACACATGAGAGTCTCCGAGATTTTCTCTTTCCTTCTCTCCTTGAAACCAAACAGCGTCTCTTATTTCTTTTCCGTCTTTCCTCGCTATCAAAACGGAATAGCCCATTATTTATGAGGTATTGTCAGGGAGTGACGTACCTGCCCATTAAGATGGTAGCTGTAGTGAAGAATTATTATTATTATTAGTAGTAGTAGTAGTAGTAGTAGTAGCAGTAGTAGTAGTATTACTACTACTAAAAATAACACCTGCTTGTTTTCTTGTCAAATATCGATTGCAGCAAAGCTATTTTTCTAAAATCGATACTTTATTATTGCCAAGTATTACACAAGGCGCTTCACGTAAAGCAAGTCATTCGAAAATCCATAGAGTTCGACCTCTACAAAAGGTATGGAAAAGTGGTGGAGGACGAAAGAAAGATGTGGAGATGAGGGTGAACGGTAAAGAGAAATAGAGACAGAGCAATCGATAGACGTGGAGCTAAATGCCAAGAGCCAAGAGCGACAGACGCGGAGGAAAGAGAGAGAGAAAGACAGGGCGATAGACGCGGAGGAAAGAGAGAGAGAAAGACAGGGCGATAGACGCGGAGGAAAGAGAGAGAGAAAGACATGGCGATAGACGCGGAGGAAAGAGAGAGAGAAAGAGGGCGATAGACAGGGCGATAGACGCGGAGGAAAGAGAGAGTGAAAGACATGGCGATAGACGCGGAGGAAAGAGGGAGAGAAAGACAGGGCGATAGACGCGGAGGAAAGAGAGAGTGAAAGACATGGCGATAGACGCGGAGGAAAGAGGGAGAGAAAGACAGGGCGATAGACGCGGAGGAAAGAGGGTGAGAAAAGCATAGATAGATAGATGTGGAGGCCATAGTGAGGAAGAGAGAGAGGCAAAGCGACAGACGTGGAGGAGAGAGAGAGAGAGAGGGGGGGAGAAAGACAGCGATAGATAGTGCTGGAAACGGGAGTGAGGGGAAGAGAAGCACAACAATAGATAGACGTAAGGACAGGAGTAAGCGAGAGAGAGACATACGCAAAGGAGAGAGGCAGAGAGACAGCGATAGATAATTGTGGAAGCAAAAAAGGAAAAGAGCTATATATAGACATTGATGCCAGAATGAGAGAGAGAGAACAATAGATAGTCGTGGAAGTGGGAGTCAGAGGAAGAGAGATACAGTCATAGATAGATGTGGAGGCCAGAGTGAGAGAGTGAGAGAGAGAGAGAGTAGAGAGAGAGAGAGAGTAGAGAGATAGCAATAGATAATCATGGGAGTTCGAGGAAGAGAGACAGAGAGATAGACGGGGAGGCATTAGTGAGATAAAGACAACAATAGATAGTCGTGGGAGTAAAAGGAAGAGAGACAACGATAGATAGACGAAGAGGCTAGTGTGAAAGAGAAAGACAGGAATAAATAGGTGTGGGAGTGAGAGTAAAAGAGACAGAGCATAGAGTCAGAGGAGCGATAGATAGTCGTGGATGCGAAAGTGTGTGTGAGAGAGAGAGAGAGAGAGAGAGAAAGAAAGAACGATAGAAAGAAATAGAGGCAACGGAAAGAGAGAGAGAGAGAGAGAGCGGTAGGAAGTAGTGGAGGCAAGGACGAGAGAGAGAAAGATTCGGAGGTGGAGAAATGAACATGAGACCTATTTTCGGAGAAATTAATAGTTTTTTTTTTGTTTTTTTTTTCAACACTTTTCTGTCGTTGATAAATTCATGTCGTTCATACCTTTAACCCTGAATAAAAAAAAAAAAATGGTCCCCACGGCTTGCTTCCATACTGGTGAAACCGTCTATTAAATTTTGGTTGAACATAATGATTTAGAAAGCGCTGAAAGAACCAAATTATTTTAATCAGCTCCAAGAACGATCTCTGAAGACGTATTCGGAAATGATTGACGTAAAGTCACCAATTTGCTTGTTTCTAAGATTATTGTGTTTTCAAAAGGTCAACCACGTCGAGAGTATTTAATCAATTTCATTTGTTAATGAGAATGTCTCGTCTAATTTTAGACCAAAATTTCTTTCTGTGAAAAATTTAAAGATACAAACCAAAAAAAAAAAATCCTAATGAAAATTTTCTAGCATTATTCTAGTCTTTTTTCTTCTTACACAAGTGATTGTTATTTTCAACTAATTTTTTCTCCCCATGTTTGTTGCGTTTTATTGGACCTCAAAAAGACTCCCCACCCCATTTAAAAATGCTTAAAACTGTAAAAAGCAAACTACATAAAATAAATACTGACAAAAAATAAATACTACAAAAGGTCGTGGTTGACTAACCATTTTCGCAGATCATTGTGAGTTTGATTCTCACCACGTGCCCCATATTGTTGTTTTGTGTCGAACCAATTTCTGTGGCTCAGTGTTGGGTAATGCTTATAGAATGAAACTCGTTGACATTTACTACTGAGTAGCGAGTTCTATCCTCTCTGAAGGCACCATGCTTATGTCTTTGTGCTGAAATTAAGCTACGTGATTAGCAATTCCAAAGGTAATTGTCAAATCTCCACAAATCATTATCAAAATGGGAACAATACGGTGTTTACTCATTCCCCCACGAGAATGAGATGTGATACAAGCTCTTTTTAATGTGGGGACCCGAGCGCGTACACCCGGGCAGGGACAAAAATTCCCCACAACCCCCGCAACCGTCGGTTGCGCTGACCTCGATGCAAGCACCGATCCCTCCCTCTTGAGCAATGTGAGGGCGCGGCCTCGGGCAGCTGTTCCCCAGGGCTGGGCACCTCTTCAGTATAATTTTTTCAGTTGCCCCTCCTGTTCTTTGACAGAGAAGCCCCTGCCAAAGACGCCTGCGTTAAAATCTCTCCAAAGAGGGATTTATGCGCAAGTGCAATTTATAAAATGTGAACAATACAAATACAGAAGGATGTAGACCTAGGTGTTATAGACTACGCACAAGCTTTCGATAAGGCACGCCGGGAAGAACTACTTGAACTGCTAGGGAAATTTGATTTATTTGGCAAAGATATTATAATTATCCTGATATTTTACTGGAAACAAACAGCCTCTACGCGGATAGAAAAGTAATCGTGCATGTAGACAAAAAATAGAAAGGTGCTTATGACAAAGCTGTGTTTTCTCGCGGGATTTGTTTAACTTTTACAGCGAGGAGATCCTAAGAGAACTAGAAGTCCTACCCGGATTTATTATTGGTGGGTACAATACTTAACAACATAAGGCATGCAGATGACACTTATTAAAGAAAAGCGAGATAAAAGAACTGCCAACTGTAAGAAGACAGAATGTATGGTTGTTATCAAAAAGGATATCTTAAGATGTGAGCCGCGAATTGGAGATTTCAAAATCAAGCAAATGCAGTAATGTAACTATCTGGGAAATATTAAATCAGACGACGAAAAGTGTAAAGGCGCATTGTAATAGAGAATGATGCCTTCCAAAAGCTAAATCAAGTAATAAAAAAGAGAAAAATTTAGTTTTTAAGAAAGAAAAGAGTGCTGAACTGCTATAATATCCATCCTCGTGTATATAGCAGTGAATGCTGGACTATTTCTTCACAGGAAGTTTTAAGGAAACTGGAACCGAAAAGGTCACTTAATATTGCAATCAAAGAAAGAGACAGTTGAAATTTCTACGACACATAGGAAGGCTAAGGAGGAAGAGGGAACCAGCGAGTAACCTACATAAAAAAGCTTTGGGGACAAACAATAGAGCTACAAAGAACAGGAAGTTGTGGAGGGCCACGATCACTCACATCCATAAGGCGGCATGAAAAGAATATCTGCCGACTCCAGTGAGAAGTGTTCAAACCTAACTAAATTAATTCATTTGTTTTTTTTACGGTTTATCAACTTTTTGCAGGTTATTCAAAGCCAGAACATATTTTTAGATTGTAAGAAATTTTTGGAGATAATAATGATTTACTGATACAAGTTCTACTAATTAACCCATAGCTGGGGGAGAAGATGTGGATGCAACCGTTTCCAAAGGAATTCGAATTCAAATCGCCGATTTCCTGTTCCGTGATGTTATCCATTACGCCACCCACACATCCATCTTTACAGCACCTACGAAGAGAAAAAAAATCCAGTGCCGTGCACATATCCGTATAAGTGTCATTTTTAGATATCTGTTTATATTTCAGAGATGAGCTATTTATAAGATTCTTACAGCACAATATTGTAACTGTAAACCTTATTTTAATCACAGCACTAAATATTTAATTTCTTGAAAATTATATTTACCCGCTATAAAAATTAGGTTAAACTTGAAAACTAATATTTTATTATAAAAAAATGTATTTTTCCGATATCAGTTTTTCTTCATTTTTACGGACATATCTCTGAACAGGTTCATTTTCAAGTAGATGTAAGTTTTACAACGGAGCCAGTCTAGCGTCCCTGAAGTGGGATTTCGATTTAGAATGTACGTATAATGTCAAACTAGATCCTGTCTGCCATTGTGACATTGAAATGTTCATAATATGCAATCAAGGTTAAACAGAACAAAATTTTCCTTACCAAACTTCTCGAATTTTCACGTAACATATCGTCCATGGCTTATAATACGATTATGCGATAATCTTTTACATTTTTACCTTTATTTGTATTCTTTATTTACAATTAGCCACAAAAAAGTCATAAACTAATGTCCACGATCACTTCCATGCTAACTCCATAAATCAAAAGTACTTACAGCAGTTTGTTGAGATTATGATCCCAAAGTAGTGACACTTTTTTCCCCAATGAAGAGAATGTAATTCATTTATATAATATTGGCTTTGATATTGTATTGACAATGGTTCGGCTTGCCATCTGTCAAATATGTAATTCAATACTTTGTCGTTATACTATAATGAGCCTTGAATAAAGTCTCGGATTATAATAACGTAGTAATGAGATTACATTGCAATTTGACTTTCTTTTTTATTTAACTAAAACAAGGAGAGAAAGAAATCAATTAATTGGAGAAATATCACAAAATAGACATTCTTTTTTTTCTATTTTTTTCAGTAATTATTTCTAAGCTTTACTCATGTAATCACTTTATTGAGATTTTATTCTATTTTACTGCATCCGTTTCTCCCTATTTCTTTCACCTCCTCTTACTAATTCCCACTTCATTCATTCAATATTATTCACGTCTCTTCTCGCTGTTTTTTCTTTTTTTTTTTTTTTGATATTGTTTCTTTATTTTCCTCTCACTTTTCCCCTTTTTTGTGATAATATTTTTCTTCCTTTTTTCTGGCACTGTCTTCTTTTCTTTTCTTCTCTTCTCACTATTTTCCCCTCTTTTTCTCAGTTTGTCGCTGTCCCTCTCACTGTTTTTCTCTCCTCCCACTGTTTCTTTTTTGATATTGTTTCTCTATTTTCCTCCCACTTTTTTTTGTAACACTGTTTTTCTCACTTTTTTCTGGCATTGTCTTGTTTTCTTCGCTTCTCACTGTTTCCCCCTTGTTTATCGTTCCCCTACTCACTGTTTTTTCTCTATATCTCTTTTTTTTTTTTTTTTAACACGGTTTCTTGCTTTTCCTATCACTGTTTTTTCACCCACTCTTTCTTTTTTTATTCTCACTGCTTTTCTCCTCCCCTTCATCTCTATTTTTTTAAAATAGATTTTGTCACTATTCCTTTCTCTATCTTTCACCAAACTCTTTCTCATTGATTTCACACGGTTTTTCTTTAACCTTTTTCATTCTCTAACAATTTATCTTTCTTTGTACTTTCTATCTCTCCATTTTCATATTTCTTACACCTTTTTCATCCTCTTTCTCTTACCTGTCTCTTTCTCTTACCTGTCTCTATCGTTTTCATCAAATTCTTAATTTCTTTCGCATTCATTTTTTTTATTCGGTTTTCTTATATTCTATTTTAAAAAAAATTCTTCCTTCACTTTAACTAACACACACACACACACACACACACACACACACACACACATATATATATATATATATATATATATATATATATATATTTAATCATTAAATATTTCGTGTTTTCTATTCTCTTTTTTTTCCATCTTTCCTGGTTCTCTCTGAAGCTATTTCTAATTTTCTCTTTGACTTCTCCAGCCCACCTACACACACACACACACACACACACACATATATATATATATATATATATATATATATATATATATACACACACACACACACACATATACGGGTGCGCGCGTGCGCTCCTCTCCATTCTTGTTGACAGCTGTGACATTGAAGACATGGAAGTCAGCTTTTTATGGCGGGTGTCAAATATCTTTAATATCTTTACTGAAAATATCTACAACAGTCAAGTCCTTCAACAGAAGATGACGTCATATTTTTTTTTTTTTTTTTCTCCCATTGAAAGAAAAAACTCCTATTTTCACCTGTCTTATGCAAACGCTATGTAATTTAAGCTTCGGATTATAAACAGTCGATGAATGAAATGTCTGCATACGGGTCGGGAAAGCAAGAAGGGTCATGAATTGAATTAAACACCGAGAAATCCGATACCATGAAAAGTTATTTTCAGGAACGTCACCAACCTGCTCATCATTTATTTTAGAATGAAAATATTTTTTCGAAGAATGTTGTTTATGCTGAGCTGTGTTATGTCTAATCGATATATATATATATATATATATATATATATATATATATATATATATATATATATATATACGGGGGTGAAGACGAACAAGAAAAAAGTAAAGAGGAAAAATTATTCTTAGCCAACGCGTTTCGGGATCTGATGGACTTTATCAAGTCGCTGATGACGAAACACGTCGGCTAAAGTATAGTTTTCCACTTGTCTCTTTTATTCATATATATATATATATATATATACATATATATATATTATAATTTTATCATATAGACAAAGATGCAACTTCGTTTCAGTGCATTTCAACTGCACTTCGACGTGTGAGAATCGAAAATGTTTATCATTTTCGATGCTTACCGTCGAAGTGCAGTTGAAATGCACTGAAACGAAGTTGCATCTTTGTAGCGAGTAAAATGGTATTGTCTATATTTAAAATTATAATAAATAAATAATTATCGCTCTACTATCGGTATCGAGTCCTCTTTTGGATTAATGCTGTGAACGCTGGAATTTATATATTAATTTCCTTCTCATCGACATATATATATATATATATATATATATATATATATATATATATATATATATATATATATATATATACACACACACACACACACATATATATATATATATATATATATATATATACGAGAGTGAATCAGGAAAGGTCATACAGTGTCAAACTTCCAATAAATGAATTATGCCTATCTAAAGAGTTGCACATTCTTGTTCATCTGGCTTCTGATGGTAAACACATGCAGGAAATAAGCAACTATCTTAGCCACTAATTACGTTCTGAATAACAGTTATATGGGCATTTACTCATTTTAGTCAAGGCCTCAAAATCCTAGGCTCAAGTTCGAAATCTAGTCAGGTTAGTTACATTCACGCCCCGCTATACTCTTGGGAAAGTTATGAATCCACCTCCTCCTCCCTATAGGTTAAATATAGAGCTCCTAATTATTCTTACAATCCATAATATGCTTCAGCTATAAATAAACCGAAAAAAACAAACAAACAAATCACTCAGTGGAGCCAATAAATAGTTCATAATTTTAGAGTTCCCAGTCAAGATAAAATTTATATACATTATCTAATTTTCGAGCTCATATCACGAAGTAGCTCTAATATATTTTATAACATTGGATTTGTAAGCGTGTCCACATCACTACCGAATGTAGCACAATGTCGAGGTTTAATGTGGGTTTAACAGCAACTATTTTATAGTATAAAACCCAATGTGACTATTGGTTACGCATCCTGATCCCCCCTACTTCTTTTGCTATGTGCCCTGTTTCTTCCATTGTCTCTTAGTGATTCTAAGTGTAAGTGTCCTTTTTGTTTCTATTTTCTCTAAAACTTCATCCTGGTTCACATCTTCCGTCCATGAATTTTCTCAGCATCCTTCTGTAGAACCACATCTTCATTGCCTCGAGTCTCTTCTTTATCGGCGAGGAAATTGTCCAACATTCACTATATTGACTTTTTTGTTGAGATAGTGCGGAATCCTGCTGTCATTCGATCTCCGATGACAGCTACTAGATACTTCTCATCTGATGAAGATTTAATAATCTATTTTGTAATATAAAAAACAACAAAGAACGAACAACATAACTTTATTTATCGGTTACACAGTCTTGTCTTCCCTACTTCTTAATGTGATTATTACATTGTTAACAGAAGGCATTACCCAACACCAATAAATAAAAATGTCTCCTGTTACGATAACAACTTAATTACTAACTAGGGAAGTTAATACTTTGCATTTTTTTTCTTTTGTTAACTCATAGGTTTCTTTAGGTATTTATTTTTTAAAATTTCAAAAGAAGAATTTAATCAAACTCATTATCTGTCCCAGAAGGATTTGGTACGTTTTGGCGTAGCCCATTTAGCGTGACTAAATCGGCGTCAGAAAAAATAATTGGATTCTTCGGCACAGCCGTTTAAGCGTCAGACTGTTTCGACGTCACTGTCTTTGACCGGAAGCAATCCCCACCCCCGCAAAAAAAAAAAAAAAAAAAAAGGATAAAAGCATTGAAAACACCCAACTTGATACAACTTTTTATTCATTTAGGGAATTAAGGATCCTATTAAAACACTAATGAAATAATGTAAATTAAAAACTCTATATGTAGTCCCACTTTAAATCGATCTTTCTGTTCACGTCGCTAAAACTTTAATTCAGGATCCCTCTTGCTCGTTGCGTCAGAAATAGCAAAAAAAAAGGTATCCATTGTATATTACTTTGTTTCTTCCACGCTTTGATAAAATGCTACTAAATGAGAGAGAGAGAGAGAAAGAAAGAGAGAGAGAACAAATTTGACTATAACGACGAAGTAGTAATCTGATGCCTAATCGTCCCTGTGCCGAAAAATTCTGATGTCGAATCGTCTACGCCAAATCTGCCACCCCGAATCGACCACACCGAATCAGCGACGCTAAATGGGCTACGCCGGAACGTCTCATTCCCGTCCCAGAAATTCCATCTCTCAATTTCTTATTGTAAGTATCCTTTTCCTTGTACCTATTATCCTTAAAACTTCCTCGTTCCTCACATATTCAGTCTATGACATTCTCAACATTTATTTGTAGAACTGCATCTCTTTCGTTTCAAGTCTCATTCTGATTGTAAGTATCCTTTTCCTTGTCGTTCCTATTTTCTTTATGGCATTCTAAGCATTTATCTGTACAACTACATCCCTTTCATTTCAAGTCTCATTCTTTTTTACTTTAAGCATATTTTAGTCAATATCATGATTAAGAAAATACTGGATAAGTGACATGACCCTGATTCATACATATTTCGATGGGGCGATTGTAGACGATGTTCGAGACTGGGTAAAGGGCAAGAATTTTAAATGCTGATTCTCAAGGTAGTTCTAACTTCTAAATGAAACATTGCCAGAATATAGATTGCACTCCTCATTTCTACTAGAACAAGTTTTAAAAATTTATCTTTCACTTCGAATTTTCCTCAAACGTACAATATCTCGAATACTTATAATCAGTAACCTTATCTTTTTGTTGAATTATAGGTACCCTAGTACAGTAATTCCTTCTAAAGATCGCATTGTCTTATTTTTAGAGACGGTATCTCCTTGTCGTTGATAGTGACGTTTTTCCGCCAAGTAAAAATAAGATGTGACATGAAAGAACAGTTCTGCCAGCTTGTACCGCCTTCGAACATTCGAAAGGTGTTTCGTTTTTGTTAAGGTTAATACTTAGAGTACTTGCTATTCCGAAATGGACCCTAAGAATATGGACCAACTTCAAAATTCACCTTAACTTCAGAGATCAAACGAGAACGAGATTAGACTGTAAGCAATACAATTAGGTGTCTGATTCTATATAATTACTTTTCCTAAGAGTGGTTGAAATAATTTTATGTCTTTATGAATTAAGCCTTCGAGCTTAATTGCTGAAATTGATAATCCTTAAGCTGCTTTATGAATTAAGCATTCCAGATTAATTGCAGAAATTGATATTCTTTAAGCTGCTTTATGAATTAAGCCTTCCAGATTAATTGCAGAAATTGATATTCTTTAAGCTGCTTTATGAATTAAGCCTTCCAGATTAATTGCAGAAATTGATATTCCTTAAGCTGCTTTATGAATTAAGCCTTCGAGCTTAATTCCAGAAAGTGATAATCCTTATCTTGCTTTATGAATTAAGCCTTCGAGCTTAATTGCAGAAATTGATAATCCTTAAGCTGCTTTATGAATTAAGCCTTCCAGATTAATTGCAGAAATTGATATTCCTTAATCTGCTTTATGAATTAAGCCTTCCAGATTAATTGTAGAAATTGATATTCCTTAATCTGCTTTATGAATTAAGCCTTCCAGATTAACTGCAGAAATTGATATTCCTTAATCTGCTTTACGAATTAAGCCTTCCAGCTTAATTGCAGAAATTGATATTCCTTAAGCTGCTTTGTCTTGAATTTAAGTAAATTCTTTTTTTCTATACATATCTCAAACTAGCCTCCACATCTTTTTATTACAATTCTTTGTGTGTGTGTGTGGGGGGTTGTGTATGGGGTGGGGTGCGCGCGCGCGTGTAATGATCTTCTAAGTAGGAATTCTTTCGAGCTAACATCGAGAGTACATGTCTCTCTCCGGATCATATACATTCAATACCACATCAGATCAAAGTTACCATGTGTAGGGAAGACTGCCAAATGCAAATCGTGTAACCTCACAGATGCATGTTGGTTTGCACATATAGGAACGCGCTAAAAATATATATATATATATATATATATATATATATATATATATATATATATATATATATATATAAACAAAAATCCCAAAGCGGATTTCGGCAACCTCTCAAATATTGCAGATAAGAATGTAATGTCCATCTTCAGATGATAGCTTCCGGGGGGGGATGCATCCCATAATTGACAATGTGCTGGGGTGAAATAAAATATGAAAGATTCAAGTAGTCAGTATTTGAGTTTAGATAAAATCCAGACATTCGAAGACATCCTCTTCGCTTAAAGACGCAGTGTAATCTATCTAAAGCACTTTAGCCTTGTGCCTTTCTTAACTGAGTAAGTATCATTTTTGAATGAATTCTTTTACTGCTCGCTTTTTCTTTGCGATGGGCGACATCTGATACACACGCGTCTCGAAATAGAAGCAAAACCGACTCGTGCACCCGAAGAGAACCAGTGACAGTCTGACAGATGAGTTCGTTTTGGGAGATACAATCACAAGCGAAAGAAATTTTTCCTTCACCATCACTGCCCTTGCCAGGGACGACAGCAGTAGCAAGCGGTTTCAGATTTTATCTGGTTCTAAAATCGCCATGTTCCACCAGTGAGCACAAAAGAATCCAAAAGGTTAATTTGAACTGCTACCGACACCCACCCGATTGAAGAAGAAGAAGAAGAAGAAGAAGAAGAAGAAGAAGAAGAAGAAGAAGAAGAAGAAGAAGAAATTGCAGTCGTCTAACGGAAGATTCACGTTTTCTTTTAATATCTGCAAGTGCTGGCATGATCTTTTTTTTTCCTTTGCTTTATGTTTCCCTCCCACAATGTCCCACGCTTTCCTGGTGCCATCATTACCAACCTTAGACTAAACGTTACGTTTTATCATTTAAAAGATCAATTTCACTGGTCACCCAATCCTTCTTAAGTCTGTGATGAATTGTTGTGTTCAAACCGAGCGATCAATCATAAAGGAACACGGATTTCCTTTGTCTAGTTTCTTGAAGCGACCACTGAATATCTTTCGTCTTTGGTTTGTTTTCCTAGTAAAGTCCCTCTACCAAATACCTCTCCATTCATCCACCACTTTCAACATTAGCACTGTAATCAAACGGATTCGTGAGTTGAACATTTAAATGCGGTCTATCAAGTTGAGAGCTGATTCAGTTTGAGCCGTTGTTTAATAGATCAAGAAAGCATTCCTTTTATGTTCCTTTTTAATGGATCAAGCTGATCAGGCCTTTTAGGCATTTGCTGAAGTTCAATGGATCAGTACTAAGAAAGTGTTCTTTTGTTTGTTCATGTTTAATGAAAATTGCATCCGCTGTGTTTGGTGTTTAATACATGGATGTTGAGTCGATTTGTTCATATTTGATCGATTAAATTGAAACATCAGCTCTCGACAGTTTAAAAGCCTTGGATATTGGAAACGTAATTCATTCATGTTAAAAGGTTTTCTATATTTAATTAATAAGATTCTATATAATACCTTCTATTTCGCAAAACTGTCCACTCTTTCAAACTGGAAGATAGATTAAGTTAATTATTTAGAACGAATCTTACAAAGAGTTATTTGAATTTCTGAGACGAGGTATTGTTACGATTATACATTGAACATTTTAGACAGGATTTCTCATCTGTATTGTGTTTTTGACAAAATTTCTGCCGCCCAACTTTCTGTTCTTATTCAGATGTTTGTTCTACATAAGGATAGAGTATACAGCTACTATTCAGGATTGTATCAGAATTTGTTTGGTTTTTAAATCGATTTGGTTAGAGATTGTAATGTTAACTTATTTACCTAGCGTCTAGATTTGGGAGTGGACATTGCTCAAATCCTCAAGTATGGCGCTGAGTTAGTTTTAGTTAAAATTGCTATACCAGTTATCGTAGAAAGACGTACGAGATTAAATCAATTTGGAAATAACTGAAAAATGAAACCGCACTCAAGTTCTGATCAAATAATTCGATCAGTCGTTGAAGCGTAGCTATGAGCATTATATAGAAGATGATAATTACGAAGGTATAAACATTAGATTTAAGGCTAAAAAGGATACTATTTAGTGCTGAAAACAAAATCGTTGTTCATTTACATCACTGAACCATGTATTACAGAAATATACGCCATGGTCTAGCAGTTCCTACAGGTACAGTACTAAACTCCGGTGGTATTATTTTATTGTCATTCCAAGACATGGAAGAAAACCAGCAAAATCTCCCAGAGGGCAACTGTCTTGCATCAACGATACTGGAGTATCCTACTTGAGATCTCATGAAAAAACTACACAACTAATAGAGGTCACGGAGATTTCTGGCCAAACTGAATTGCAAAACAAAATCACAGTGCGTAAGAGCAAGATGATTGGTCACGTGTTGCAGATGCAATCGACAAGACCAGTGAGGATCTCTATTGAGTGGAAGCTGGATGGGATACTGCTATGGTAATTTATCCAAACACGCATGAACTCTTCCGGCTATAAATAGGAGCAGGTACTGCCTTTTGAAGTTTCCAGCAGTCAGCTCTGAGAGTCAGACCGAACATTCTTGCTGTAACACTCTCGTTTGTATTACTGTTTCTGTTAATATATATTTTTAAACTCAATTCCTCTCTTGTGTCTTTATTTCTGGCCCTAAAAAGGCTACAACAGGGACGTGGGCGAAGAAGCAGGCCATTCAGAACGTGGACGAAGATGGCAAAGGAAGAGCTGATTGAAATGAGGATGAGCTGTAGGGAAGCAGCAGAATATGCCCAGTGTCGTGCTCGATGAGAGCTCTTGTCAGCTCATGTTCCATAGAGAATGAGAGGAACTGACTAACTAATGTCAGATAAGAGGAGCAGCAGATAGGCAATATTAGAAAGAATTGGCAGCTATTGGTTATGAAAGAACACAAGATATAACAGGTAACGAAAGCATCATAGCCCCGGGGATCAGATAAAAATGTGCTTTTCCACATCACCAGAAAAGTACGGAATGCTACAGACAGCTGAAGAAATCAGAACGATAATGTATCAGAAACATATTGAAAAAAGACAATCGACTTCTTTAACTTTTTTAACCATTTCACCCCAAGGAAGACGATAATTTCACTAGGATACAGAGGTTACTGTGAATTAAGGAGAATGGAAAGACTTTCGTCAAGAGAAGTGAGGAAAAGGACAATACAAAAACGGGTTTCAGCAAGACAGAAGATTGATGTTGCATTTAAATTTTTGAAAATTGTAAGTGTTATACCAGAACATTACCTATTCTATTGTAATAGACTCTCCCACAGATAATAAGTAGTAGTAGCAGTGGCCAGTTGAGCTCAGTGGAGTTGAGTGAGTCAGTCGATGTCGGACATTGAAGTATCAACCATCACAACTAGATTGCTGCGTCATTAACTCTTATTTCAAGTTCCTAACGTTTTCTACGTCGGACACTTTTAGGACCGACTTAGCGAAATACAAGCCTCCATTGTGAAAACTACTCTACAACAGTAAGCAAGAAATCGGAATTGACTTCCACAAGTGAAACATGCGAAAAAAAAAGTTAGAAGTGGCAGTTGCATGTAGCTAGTTCGACAGTAAAATTATGAAACTTTTGAAATCGTGTAGTTCAGATATTAAGGAAAAAAGCTACATAACTTCCTATTAACAACGAAAATGCTAAATGTTTCCCGCCTGTTTTTCTCACGTGTTTATTAATAAATTTATTAGGAAATACTAAACCCTTCAAATACATTAATGTATGGATCAGTTATAAAAGAATAACATAAGGGATAAGGAAATTTAATATAAAATAGCCTGCGTTAGAGGTAGTTTCACACAATACTGCAAGTTAGTACAAAACCGATACATTAACGAAAAAGACGTATACTCAATTAGTTTCATTAGACTTTCATATGGACGTTATCCATGGCGCCAAACACGTTCAGAAATATCTGTCAGCTGTATGCAACTGCTTTCTCGGATCAATGGTTAAAATATATTCTAGCGCATACCCTATGTAGGTCTTAGCGATGAGCACACTTGTTCGAACCTCGTGGACTGGCGGTACAGAATCACAAACAAAGAACTGTACCGGATAACAGAAACATCATCCCTTGAGGATTTTCAACAGCATCAACGACAAAAACGGATAGCACATTTAACTCAAAGAGAAAATAATGACATAATCAATATATCAATGTTCTGCACTACTTCAAATAAAGAACTGTACCAAATAAGAGAAACCACATCACTTGAGGACTACCAACAGCAGCAACAATTAAAATGGATAGCACATGTAACTGAAAGAGAAAATAATGACATAATCAAGATATTAATGTTCTGCACTACTTCAAATAAAGAACTGTACCAATTAACAGAAACCACATCACTTGAGGACTACCAACAGCAGCAACAATTAAAATGGATAGCACATGTAACTGAAAGAGAAAATAATGACATAATCAAGATATTAATGTTCTGCACTACTTCAAATAAAGAACTGTACCAAATAACAGAAACCACATCACTTGAGGACTACCAACAGCAGCAACAATTAAAATGGATAGTACATGTAACTGAAAGAGAAAATAATGACATAATCAAGATATTAATGTTCTGCACTATTTCAAATAAAGAACTGTACCAAATAAGAGAAACCACATCACTTGAGGACTACCAACAGCAGCAACAATTAAAATGGATAGCACATGTAACTGAAAGAGAAAATAATGACATAATCAAGATATTAATGTTCTGCACTATTTCAAATAAAGAACTGTACCAAATAACAGAAACCACATCACTTGAGGACTACCAACAGCAGCAACAATTAAAATGGATAGCACATGTAACTGAAAAGAGAAAATAATGACATAATCAAGATATTAATGTTCTGCACTACTTCAAATAAAGAACTGTACCAAATAACAGAAACCACATCACTTGAGGACTACCAACAGCAGCAACATGTAACTGAAAAGAAAATAATTAATCAAAATGGATAGCATTTTCAAATAACTGTAAAGAGAAAAATAGGATGACAATAATTAAAATGGATAGCACATTAATGACATAATCAAGATATTAATGTTCTGCACTACTTCAAATAAAGAACTGTACCAAATAACAGAAACCACATCACTTGAGGACTACCAACAGCAGCAACAATTAAAATGGATAGCACATGTAACTGAAAGAGAAAATAATGACATAATCAAGATATTAATGTTCTACACTACTTCAAATAAAGAACTGTACCAAATAACAGAAACCACATCACTTGAGGACTACCAACAGCAGCAACAATTAAAATGGATAGCACATGTAACTGAAAGAGAAAATAATGACATAATCAAGATATTAATGTTCTGCACTACTTCAAATAAAGAACTGTACCAAATAAGAGAAACCACATCACTTGAGGACTACCAACAGCAGTAACAATTAAAATGGACATGTAACTGAAAAGAAAAATAATGACATAATCAAGATATTAATGTTCTGCACTATTTCAAATAAAGAACTGTACCAAATAACAGAAACCACATCACTTGAGGACTACCAACAGCAGCAACAATTAAAATGGATAGCACATGTAACTGAAAGAGAAAATAATGACATAATCAAGATATTAATGTTCTGCACTACTTCAAATAAAGAACTGTACCAAATAAGAGAAACCACATCACTTGAGGACTACCAACAACAGCAACTGAAAAGAAAATTGAAAATGGATATATTTCTAACTACTTCAAATAACTACCAAAAAGAGAAAAAATAATACCAACAGCAGTAACAATTAAAATGGTTCACATGTAACTGAAAGAGAAAAAATGACATAATCAAGATATTAATGTTCTGCACTACTTCAAATAAAGAACTGTACCAAATAAGAGAAACCACATCACTTGAGGACTACCAACAGCAGCAACAATTAAAATGGATAGCACATGTAACTGAAAGAGAAAATAATGACATAATCAAGATATTAATGTTCTGCACTACTTCAAATAAAGAACTGTACCAAATAAGAGAAACCACATCACTTGAGGACTACCAACAGCAGCAACAATTAAAATGGATAGCACATGTAACTGAAAGAGAAAATAATGACATAATCAAGATATTAATGTTCTGCACTACTTCAAATAAAGAACTGTACCAAATAAGAGAAACCACATCACTTGAGGACTACCAACAGCAGCAACAATTAAAATGGATAGCACATGTAACTGAAAGAGAAAATAATGACATAATCAAGATATTAATGTTCTGCACTACTTCAAATAAAAGAACTGTACCAAATAACAGAAACCACATCACTTGAGGACTACCAACAGCAGCAACAATTAAAATGGATAGCAAATGTAACTGAAAAGAAAATAATGACATAATCAAGATATTAATGTTCTGCACTACTTCAAATAAAGAACTGTACCAAATAACAGAAACCACATCACTTGAGGACTACCAACAGCAGCAACAATTAAAATGGATAGCACATGTAACTGAAAGAGAAAATAATGACATAATCAAGATATTAATGTTCTGCACTACTTCAAATAAAGAACTGTACCAAATAACAGAAACCACATCACTTGAGGACTACCAACAGCAGTAACAATTAAAATGGATAGCAAATGTAACTGAAAAGAAAATAATGAAAATCAAGATATTAATGTTCTGCACTACTTCAAATAAAGAACTGTACCAAATAAAGAATCACTTGAGGACTACCAACAGCAGCAACAATTAAAATGGATAGCACATGTAATGAAAGAGAAAATAATAATAATCAAGATATCTGCACTACTTCAAATAAAGAACTGTACCAAATAAGAGAAACCACATCACTTGAGGACTACCAAAGCAGCAACAATTAAAATGGATAGCACATGTAACTGAAAGAGAAAATAATGACATAATCAAGATATTAAAATGGATAGCACATGTAACTGAAAGAGAAAATAATGACATAATCAAATAAAGAACTTCAAATGAACTGTACCAAATAAGAGAAACCACATCACTTGAGGACTACCAACAGCAGCAACAATTAAAATGGATAGCAAATGTAACTGAAAGAGAAAATAATGA
>CAHIKZ030002024.1:462500-482500 GCA_903632075.3 Acanthosepion pharaonis
TATCTATCTATCTATCTATTCTTACTATCTATCTATTCACACTATATATTCATACTATCTATCTATCTATCTATCTATCTGTTTGTCTGTCTATCATACTGGTCATATTTATCTATCTCTTATGTTGTTCATATCTATCTATCTATCTATCTATCTATCTATCTATCTATCATACCGGTCATATCTATCTTTTACGTTGTTCATATCTATCTATCTATCTATCTATCTATCTATCTATCTATCTATCTATCTGTTTGTCTGTCTATCATACTGGTCATATTTATCTATCTCTTATGTTGTTCATATCTATCTATCTATCTATCTATCTATCTATCTATCTATCTATCTATCTATCATACCGGTCATATCTATCTTTTTTATGTTGTTTGTATCTATATCTATCTATCTATCTATCTATCTATCTATCTATCTGTTTGTCTTTCTATCATACTGGTCATATTTATCTATCTCTTATGTTGTTCATATCTATCTATCTATCTATCTATCTATCTATCTATCTATCATAGTTCATCTATATTCCACAAGCTCTCTCCGTCTGTCTTGCTAGCTATATCAGGAAATTTACATCTTTATATCCTTCATGTCTATATGAATGTTTTTACATCTCTGTAACCATTGGCACAGACACACCTATTTAGAAAATAAATTTTCGCTGTGCCTAACCTCTTCTTGGATTTATTTAACTCTTATAAAACTCGACCTCAAGTGGGACTCTTTTATACGATCAATCACTAAAATTGCAGGTAAAATGATCGGCTCCTTGTACCGCTCTAATAAGTACCTGACTCCCTAGCTATCTTCTACCTTTATAAGAGTCACATCAGGCCAATAATAGAGTACTGTTGTCATCTTTGAGCGAGACTTGCCCAGTCCCCCACTTACATAGTTAGAGTTTAAAAGTGTTTCCGAGTCCTTTTGGGTGATGAATTATTACCCACCCTCCAACCTCTTTCTTCCAGGCGGGACTGCTCTCTCGCTAGTACCCTGGAAAGTGCTACGAGCGACCATGTCACTTACATAGTAGCAAACCAACCACATTACCTCTGTATTCCATCGGCGTGTAGTAAGTTCCACCCAAACAGCTTCTTTCTGCGAACCACTGCTCTGTAGTACAGGCTTCCAAAAGGATGTGTCCTCGATCACAACAATCTTAACCTGTTCAAGTATAGAGTTAACCATTATCGTTTCATCATATCCCTATAAACTAACCCTTTATCTTGTACAGGTTTAATCTTCCTGGAAAAGATTAAAAAATTGAGTTCAACCGCCAGTTAGTTTTTTTTTTTTTTTTTAGCAATTTCCAACGCATATCTCGGCGAATCAGCACTTAGATGAATTAATAGCCTTCAATGTATTTCTCAGTAAATTCAAAGGCTTACAGCCACACCGAAGTTAAGCAACGTCGAGCCTGGTCAGTACCTAGAATGCTGACCGTTTAGAAATACCATGTCCTGTTATCTTGAACGTGCGCGTTGTGTAACGGATATTGAATCGGAATTGTTAATCGGAGATCCGAGTTCTAATTACAGCCGGGTTCGTTATATTCACTTACGCGCAAATACTCTTGAGAAAGGTATGAATCCACTACTTCTCCCCCAGCTACGGGTTAAAGAGTAAAACTTGTATGACTAAACTATTAATATCTTCAAAAATAAAATTCTGTACAAATTATATTTAGATTTCGGATTTAAATGACTGATAGAGTTTATTTACATTATTCTTTTGTCTTCATCTTTATTGTCATGTTCACGACGTTTCGGCTGTTGTACGCTCCGGCCTTCTTCAGGTATTTGGAATTCCGAACTGAATCCTTTATTTCGTTCATCGGCGTAGATTTTTCAAATTCCACGCGCCATGCTTCTCCCTTTAACACAACTCTTCATTTTTTTCTTTTTTTTTTTTTTGTTCACAACTGCCGTAGCCAGGTATTGAACTCACAACTTTTTGTGTCAAGTCAACGCTTTTATCCACTGAACCATGTGTGAAGAAGGCCGGAGCGTACATCGGCCGAAACGTCGTGAACATGACTATAAAGATCAGGACAACAATCCGAACAATGTAAATAATGTAAATAATTACAATAACTCATCTCAGAAATATAGACAGACCCTTAGTGGTTTTGATATGCCGCTAAATAAAAACAACCAAACCAATCAGTAAATCCAAACATATATATCTCCACTGGATGGAATCACCAATTAGCTTTATATAAGTCTTGTCAACCTACAACAAATATACAATAGCGTTCGAACCGCAAAAAAAAACCCTCTCTTTCCTGACTTAATTCGAAAAAGCAATAATAAAACAAGTATTAGCTCAGTGGCCATCACACTAAATCACAATATACGTTTCGTTCTACTTGTATTATGGAGCCAGTTAAAAGATGGAGGCCATATCAATTTAATAAGAACGCAGATGTTTTCTACGTTTGAGATAAATGAAAGAAATTAAAGGAAAAACTCTGAAAGCCCACTGGAAAGTTTAAACCAAAATAATTTTGTTCAATTGCTCTCTCGTTGCAAAATGGCCTACAAACAAAACCTCAAACGAAAATCATGTCGGACTTTTATCAAATTAAGAAGTGAATTTAATAAGATCTCAGTTGCTGTGCAAATATACTTAACAGAAAACACAAATATCCGAAGAAACCTAGTATTTATTAAATGGAAAATTCTGAACATCTTTGATTTTGTACAGTGAGAAATACGTCAGTTTAATTATTAAATTAGTGCTATAAGAGCCCAACTAGATGGGATTTATTTGTCGTTTGGCCCAAGGCATTACGTCACACACATTTTATAATTTCACTTTCTCCACTTTCAAATGCAGTATTTATACGTTTTTACCATTTAATATTTTTTTATATGATGGGAAACATTTACAAAAGGATGATAAAGCTTATAGTGAACTCTACATTACCTAGAGTAAAGACTAAGTAACAACATAAAATATGTTTTATCATCATTTCTCTTGTCAATCAGAGGTTAGCATAGAAAAACTACATTTTCTAACCAATCAGTTTTCATTACGTTCAACTCCTTCTTGGATCCACTTTATTATTACAAAAGGGTACCAAAATTGATGCTTACTGATTACTACAACAGTGAACAACTAAAAGATCATATATCTTTACCAGTATTTTCCTTGCTCGACTCAAACGCCTCTGTCTACATCATCTGCCAATTGAAATTCCCTTCATTCTATTTTTCAGTAATTCACAACTTCTGATTGCGATCACCTCTAAAAGACGCATATTAACTTCAACCACATTAACCTGATATACAAATGAATCTATCCTAACTCTAGTAAAATGGTTGTCAAAACGAGATTGTTCTTGCCAATTAATTTATTCCTTCATCATTGCTAATATGTTTTCCTACTCTTTACATTACTCCATGTTTAGGATTATCACTTCTTATTCTTTTTAGTACTGTACAGTTCTTTCTTTCTTTTTTATGTGACATGTCCTTTCAGGGCGTAGGCGATAATGGCTCTCCATTTCCCTCTATTGTTTGCAACTCTCAACATGTTCCTTCCCTCTGCCACCTCCCTCAGACTACGTTCTCTCAACCACCTGCTTAAGTCCGCCAGGTATGTCATGCGTTGTTTTCCCTTGTCTCTCTTCCCCTTTATTCGACCCATGAGTATCAGATTCTCCAGGCTTTCTTTCGTCATTATGCGTCACAGAAACTTCAGCTGCCTCTTCCTGGTGTTAAGTATAAGACTCCTCCTTATTTGCATCCTCTCTAAGACAACATCGTTGCTCATGCGCTTGGCTCATGCTATCTTTAGCATCTTTCTGTAGAAACACATCTCCGTCGCCTCGAGTCTCTTCTTCATCTTTGAGGAAATCGTCCAAAAGTAGAACAGATGTCACACAACAGCTCAGTATTCTTTTCTTTGTTACCAAAGAAATCCTCCTGTCTTGTAATACTCTGCCCAACTATTGGAATGCTTCCTTGGCCATCCCTATACGTCTACGGATCTCACTGTCGCACTTACCGTCCTCTGTCAAAATGCTTCCTAGATATTTAAACTTCCGCGTCTGATTGATTCTACTGTTCTCAACCTGCAAATTGCATTTCGGTCACATCCTTTTATTGATTATCATGCATTGTGTTTTCTTTTAGTTTATGCTTAGTCCCTTCTTCACAAGGGGTTGGGTGAAACTTGAATTTTATATGAATTTTCTAGCAGATTATCTAACTTATAACACTATCTTTTATTTGAGTGTCATCTGAGGATGAGTAACCTGAACCTTCCTCAATCTCACACGCTCGATCCATGATATCCTCAGCATCCTTCTGGATAACCACGTCTCAGTCCCCTCGAGTTACTTCTTCATCATTGAGGAAATCGTCTAAGATTCGCTGCCGTAAAGAAGAACAGATGCCACGTAACAGCTCAGTATTCTTTTCTTTGTTACCAAAGAAATCCTCCTGTCTCGCAATACTCTGCCCAGCTTTTGGAATGCGTCCTTGGCCATCCCAATACGTCTACGGATCTCAGTGTCGCACTTATCGTCTTCGTTACGTACTCGATTACCCAACACTGTACATGTACCCAGTACTGTACATGTTATGGGTTATCGGATCTTATTCTTTTTAGTATTGTACAGTTATTGATCGCTATAGATATCCCTAGGCATGGAGAGTGGGACGAGTACAATCTTCCCTGGGAGATTAAATAAAAAGATCAGTTTGAAATTACCTGAAACCTTACCAGGGTCGACAAATTAGCACGGATGGTACAACGGTTGAAACACTTTCAAAACAAAGATGGAGATATTAGATTGAATGTACCATACCAGAAATTGCCGGTTTTCTGACAAATATTAAGGCATCCTGGGTATGACGATAAACTACATCCGGCAGCAAGACCTCCGATTAAAAAGTTTTGAGGAGCGTAGAACAACGTCTTAATTGCTGTTATTCCACGCTGACCAGGAGTGGCAACATCTCTTAAGGTCTCAAATTTGGGCAAAAAGTTAACCCCCAAACTGAGGTGAAAACACTATGAAAGTATAAAAATACATTTTTATAGTAAAAATACCAGCAATACATTTTTGGAAATGAAATTACTAATGCCCCCCCCCCAAAAAAAAACTAAATTTATGCATCAAATGACCCACAAGGAGTTGATATACCGCTAAACACAGAAATAAACAAATTCACAATATGCTAAAAATCGTTATCTTTCAATAGGTTCATTTTCTGCATTTGTAAATTAAAAGATTATACATGAACTTCATCTTCTTCTATGTCCTTCAGGACGCTGACAATTATGGCTCTCCACAACTTCCTGTCCTTTGTGGCTCTTAATAAATTTTTTTTTTGTTGTCTCTTCTAAATGCTGGTTTACCATCCATTCACACAAGCTTGCAAGCTAGTTTACGCGTTGTTTTCCTCAGTCGCTATTGCCTTCATTATGTCCTGTGAGTATCAAATTTTGCAAGCCTTCTTTCCTCATTAAGTGTTTTAGAAATTTCAACTATCTTCTGTAAAGTTATATTTCTGTTGCTTCAAGTATTTTTTTTTCATTTGTACGAACATTGTCCAGCATTCACTAGCATATATGAGCACTGATATTGCATAACGGTAGTACTCATTTTTCTTTGTTTCTAACGAAATTGTCTTATTTCTTAATACTTTGCTTAGCTTTTAGAAAACATCTTTCGCTATCCCAATGCGTATTCGGATTTCAGTGTCACACTTTCCCTGTCAAAAATACTTCCCAGATATGTAAATTATTCTAATTGCTTTATTTTGGTATCGCCAATTTGTTCCAAACCAAACATTTTGTCTTCTTACAATTGATGTTTAGTCCTTTCTTCTGGCTTTCCTTCACTACCTTCTGTAGAAATTCTTGCAGCTTCCTTTCTGTGCCTGCTATTGTTATGGGATCTTACCCATAATAATAATAATGGACTATTCTTAATAAATACTGCGTCTCAGGAGTAGGCAAGAAGTCAGTCAGTAGTAGAGTCAGTACTTCAAGTCGAGTCAAGAGTCGAGTCAGAGGCAGTCCGAAACAGAGTCGCGTTCAGACTATTACTGCCAGACATTGGAATAGTGATACTGGTCGAGACTACATTGTTCTCTCTACTAAACCTGATTGTTCGTACTAACACTTCTACTTCTCTCTATATATTCCTGTTTGTAATATACCTGTGTTATTCTATACCTGTGTTCGAGTTCTTCTTTATTGGTTCTACCTTGGATCATCACCGTGGTACAAGTAACCGGACCATAACAGCTATGAACATTGTCTCCTTTGTACATATGATGCTGGGAAGATTGTGGTCGCCAATAATGAATCTTAGTATGACTACTAATTCTCTCATAATCGTCTCACCGTATAGGTTGAATAAGTCCGGTGAGAAAACACATCCTCGTCTTATATCTCTCCTTTTTTTTTTTTTTGTATATTTACTTAATTCATATTCTATCCGTAATTGCTTGTTTGTTTGTTTTTAATTGTACATAAACTCCTTATGGGCCGTTTAATGCCGAAATTTAATTTTCTTTGAGAGCATTAGTAATTTCTTTTAGAAAAACGTATAGCCGGTAATATTTTTTTGTCGAAAATATATTGCTGGCAATTTTTTTTTGGTATTGCTCGCATTTTTACTATAAAAATATTTTTTTTATACATTCATACTGTTTTGACCCCAGTTTGGGGGTTCATTATTTGTCCATAGTGAGCATCCTAACAGTTGCTACAGGTCAAGCTGGACCTGGGAACTACAGCAATTATGAAGTGCATCCACGCTTCTCGCAAAACCTCTCGATCAGAGGCCTTGCTGCTGAATGTAGTTTATTGTCATACCGAGGACGCCTATTCGTAATCAAACGCTTTTGCATAATCTATAAAACATACCAAAATAAAAAAGGCGTAATGTTGATCGTTCGATAAAATGATAACAGTCAACAGGTATACTGTTCGAGATCACATTGATTTTTTCGCACGGAGTTAGTCGAAGAAAATTGTTTTTTACGCTTACTGAAGGAAAATACATTTTTTTCATACGATGAATCATTGACTTCCCCACAATTTCAAGACCCGGCAGCGTCAAATTATCAATTGCTTCTCCAGATGATGGCGTTGCAGTTTAAACAACACTCAGAAGGGCCTACGGTGATAAATTATAGTCATTACAAGTTATTTCATTCCTTTTCTTCAAGGCCAATCGAAGGGCCAATGCGGAAACGAGACAAATAGAACAGGCAGTCTAGCACCGACTATAGATTCGACGACTGAAAACGATTGATTGTTGAAATGACTATTGTTTTCGTCCGGGAATTGATGGGTGCATAATATTCCAGCGTCCTGTGGAATGACTTTAGCTGTGCTCTCGGCAGAAATGAAGAAAACGTTAAGAAGAAACTTGGATGGTACCGAAGAAGAGAAAAAGAAAGTAAAAGTGCTGCGTATTAACAGAGTTGTTTCTCTGCGCATGCGCAAGCGCATGCCAATTCTTCTGTTATGGGAATGTTATTTCTATCCCCGAGAGAAAGTAAATGAGAAGATAGCCGCGAAACAGATAAAGAAAACATTCTGGCGAATAAAATTGTTACCTCTGCCAAAGTCCTTGGATAGAGAGTATGCATTCAACCTTATCTATTTGTTTGTCTCATTATGCATACTATATCGCCGAAAGTTCTCAGTGAACTTCGCTGACATTTTTCGAAAGAGCATGACATGGTTCACGGAAGAACTGATTAAATTTAGTTCGATGGGGATCTATAAGACACTTTTCGTTTGAGAGATATTTCATACATTAAGACCTAAGTCCTAAAATATATGAAAAAAAACATTTACACAGTTATCCTTCCTTCATGATATGTATCTACGAAGTGCTTTTCATTTTTATACAATTAAATTTTAGAAAATTGAATTTCTTTTTGTATTCGTCATGAAATTCTTACTTCTTTCAACGAATGAATAAAGTTGGATGAGAATTCGACGGGATGCTAAATACTTAAGACAATTTAAAAAAAATTTAAATGAAAAGAAAGAGACAAAAACAAAGAATAATAATAGTTATATATTAAAAATCGTAATGATAAGATAATGAAAATAATGGATTAGCAAAAAAGTTAAATGCGTTACAGTTTAATATTAACACTTGTTATATAGTAAAGGTAGCAAAAAGTAAAAATATTAATAAAAAATAAATAATATCCATACTAGTATATGTGGTCCCAGTGTCCGGCTAGACTATACTATTCTGGATCAACTTTTTTAAAAAAACGATGTTAACACCTAAAAATACCACCAGTCCTTGAAAATTGCGTCGGCATGAAACTCAGAGTTGTGCGAGCAATGTAAGTTATTATGTATATTTCTTTATATATATATATATATATATATCTGCTCCTGAAATTAATTTCAGTTGAGCACTCTGGGGGTGAGGTGTGGGTCGGTAAACAGTGACTATTATAGCTATATAGCGAGACTCTTCACGAAAGCGAATTGAGTCACTGTCAGTCACTGGGCATGTTTCTAAAAATAAATATGCTAAAAATCCACCTTCATTCCTACCGTGCGCCGACGGCTTAGTGGTTAGAAGCTCCGACTGACACCAATTCACTCGGCTTTCGATCCTAGCTAGAGGCAACCGGATGTCTAGCCACACTGATGAGCTGTCTGTTGATGACGTTATATATATATATATATATATATATATATATATATATGTGTGAGTGCGCTCGCGCGCATAATTGGACACTAAGTTCAGCACCAAATGACGACAGTTTGTTTCATGTTTCAACACAATCTTCAGTCATGAAACAGACTGTCGCCGCTTGTAGTGCACCTCAGAGTCCACTTCTATATTCATATTTACATAAGCTGTATCTCATCACTTTTATTCATAAATAAGGCATACCTTAAAGCTATATTTTATCATAAAATTTTCAAAATATGAAAAAAATATAATTCCAGCACATGAAAATTGCATCGGCATAAAACTCAGAGTTGTGCAATCAATGTAAGGTATTATGTATATTATATATTTATATATTGAAAAATTTCAAAAAAATTCCAAAAATATTTCAAAAAAATTTCGCTTGAAGATGGAACAGAGCTTATTTTAACTCAATTTAATTCAAATAATTATATTGAAGTTTTCGGCTCTTGTTTTGAAACATGAGACTTCTTATGTCGCGATTTGGAATCATATTTTTAAATAAATAATTATATTTATGCTCTACTTTTGTATCGAGCACTATTTTTAAAAAATAATAACTAAAATACTAAGGGACTTTGGATTATTTACCTAACCTATTTTCTATATATTTTCACACACACACACACACACACACACACACACACACACACACACACACACACACATATATATATATATATATATATATATATATATATATATTATGGAGGTACAGTGGGGCAATGAATTTCGGTCCTGCAATAACAAGTATATTTATCATGGTCTCCCCACGGAGACGGGATGTCATACAAGGTCGGTTTTAACGTGTGGATCCCGAGCGCGTACACCCAGGCCAAGAACAAAAATTGCCCAGTCCACTGCAACCATCAGTTGCGCTGGCATCGGCATGACTACCGATCCTCACTCTGTAGTGCAATGGGGGGGGGGGCAGCATCGGACAGCTGTTCTCCGGGACAGGGCACCCCACAGTATTTATTTCCTTCCGCTGCCTTTCTGTCAACAGAGGTAGCCACAACTGAGTCGCACTCTACCCGAAGACAAACGCAACTAAGAGATGGTAAAACATACCCGATATACCCGACATTTCGGAATACCAAGTTATGGTAAACGCAACCATTATTGACCTAATAGCCATCATAAACAAACCCACTTCATCCGGGCATGAATTGAGATCTTCATAAAGAAGCCAATTTTACTGATCATGTGTAAATATTTTATGGCAAATTACTAACTATTGGAATCCTTATTTTTTCTATTGAATATCTCGAGGGTATTTTTATTATAATCTGTTCTCAATTACCTGAAGCATTCTCTATGTACACGAGCGTGCGGACACACACTCACGTCAATCTGAATACAAACACATTCTTGTAGAGGCAAAAAACTAATTGTTTTCCTTAGTTAAAAGAGAGAAAGAATGACTCATTTATTTGAGATAAAATTGAAGCCCACACACGTTTGGATCGACACTCTCTTTTCATGCAGGGACTCAAACGAAAGATACTATCTGGTCTAGTCTCGTTCCCTGAGGAGCTGATTTCTAAAACTTCACTTGTTGCTAAAATTATTCAAAGGATACCTCCACGAAAAACAGATCTTATTGCTTGACAATTGCTTCTTTGTATTTTAAAAAAATAATATTCCTAGCAGAGGTATTTTGATATTTTAATCATATATAGACCAATATTTAATTTCACACGAGTTCACAACAACAGTGTAAAGATGCTTTCCAAAAGTTAAACATTGGAATCAAAGAAAATAGTGCTTAACTGTTTTTTTTATTATCAATTTTCTTATTTGGCATTGGATGCTGAATAATTTCCTCATAGATGATGAGAGGACTTGAAAAAAAAAAAAAAAAAAAAAAAAAACAAAGAAAAAAATGTCGAATTTTTATGTAATATCGGTCCTCTTATATGGCAGTGAATGCTGGATAATTTCGTCAGAGATGAAAAGGAGACGCGAGGCAATAAAAACAAAGAAAAGAATTCTGAAATGTAAATAACATTTCAACACTCTTTTCTTTGTTTTTAGTATCAATCCTCCTATGACAGTGAATGCTAAAACAATTTCCTTTGGTACAAGTATTAATAATTAACCCATAGTTAGAGGAGGGAAGTGGATTCATACATTTCCCAAGGGTATTTGCGCGTAAGTGAATATAACGAACCCAACTGGAATTGGAACTCGGCTCTCCGATTAACAATTCCGAACCATTACCAATTACTCCACCTGCACATCCGATCTTACAGCACTTCGTATTCACAAGTTGTTATCTATCTATGTACTCACCAAATACAACGTTGCTTAACTTCGATAATTATAGTAAAGGGTGATTCATTAAGACGGATTATATATAAGGGTGTTTCATTAAGACGGATCAAAGTCAGCAGTAAATAAATTAATGTTATTGGTGAAAATTTATTTATTTCTCTATTGGATCATGTTATTTAAGTCATGGCAATTATGTGTGAAAAATAATATCGCCGAAATGTCCGCCAAATTTGAAAGAAAAAGAAAAAAACATTAGACGCTTAAACTTAATTCACATTAAAATCGGTCCAATTTAACACCCTTTATAATACGCTTTTATGGGTTGCTTTGTGGGTGTGGAACAAACACAAATGTGACCGAGCAGGCGTTTGCAACTAGGTATTGGCTAGCCGTCTTAATAGACAGATGGGCTCGGAAACAAGTAACCGGTCATTATAATTATTTCTATATTCTCATAACATTCATTTAAGAATCACACCAATATTCTTTATCAGAGGATTTTCATTATTTTAAGAGTGTTATACATTACTGAATAAGGAATTCTCTCTAGTAATTTATGTTAGAAAATAATTAGTTAGAAACTGGTGCGATATAAAACAATATTCGCTTATTTTTGATAAGGAACAAAAAAGAGTCTTTGAAAAGTAGAAAACTTTTTTTCTCAGTCAAATGTTTTTTAAAAAAAACTATATAGAAGAATGTAGCTTCTACGCAAAACTCTCAGTAGGGAAGCTTTTATCTTGTTTCAAAGAAGTCGTCTTATCAGACTTTTGTTTACATCGATGTAATAGTCATTTATGTCAAAACTCGCTTACTATCTTGAGTTGTTTGTTTTTGTAATATCTGTGTTAAGAAGAAAGCTTTTTTTTTTTAAGTGAAGGAAAAGACGTAAAGATTTCGACTGCTGACTTCTGACAGTTTTCACATAGTTTCTTCTCACCGAACCAGTAAAAAAAAAGGACAATTTGCAACAGTTATCTTCTCTTTCTGTGTTATTTTCAACATTTTTGGAGATGGGTGTTTTCTTTCTGTCTGAATTTCTGGCATCCTGAGGACTTATCATTATTTACTTACCATAGCCCAGTGGATTAAAATGTTGCTTCGCGAATCTGGTGAGACGGAGCAAGCAGTAAATGAACAGAACTAAAATAAGAGATAGACGAAATATCCGGAGATATATTTCTGGACATGATTTAGTTTGCAAAGCAAGAATTGTATCCTGCCACTACAAGTGACTCAAATGAATGAATGATAGCAAATTTGAATTTTCAGAATGTCATAGTTTATATTTACTCAGCACTCATATTCATCGATAAAGGCATGAATCAGCTTTTTTCTATTGTAATCTATCAGATGATAACCTCAATTGTCAATGTGCAACATAGAAGTTAGTTTAACTCGGATAAAATCTATTCTCCTATATCTACTTATAAGTCCATAGAGTAAATAAAACTGTTATTTACATTGCCAACCTTGACTTTCCCTGGTCGAATCCTGCATGAGTATAAACCTTAAACCTGTTCTATAGCAACAGAAAATGATCATAAATTAAATTAAGTATTCTTGAAAAACAATCCAGTGGAAAGGAGAGTAGTTAATAATGAAGGGTGTTAAAGTTAAAAGGGTTTCACCCCATGCAAGGCACTAAAGCCACTAAGACACAAGCGGTTATTAATAAAACAGAGACATTAATAATGAGCGGGAAAAGAAAAGGGTACTCATGAGGACAGTAGATAGTGATTGACATTGCATTTAAATTTTTTGTCAAATTAAAGTTAGCTGGAAGGCATGGAGTCAGAAGGGATTTCCACAAGCGAGAAAAAAACTCTTAACATAGAATTTATGGCTACACCTCGCCAGCTCAGCTGTAAACTGATGGGATCTCGACGCCAGTCTAGCACTGCGCTTAAATTCAAAAAGTCTATGTACTGTAGCGAAAATCTCAAAGGAACAAGTACCATGAAAGTGTTTTTATTAGTGGAATGAGAAAAATCAACTCCCTTTGATAAAATGAAGATTTCAGCTCGGAATTCACTATAGGTTAACTTGATCACACATACACCCAATGAAGGCCGGAGAGCACAACGGATGAAACGAGGTGATAATAACAACAATGAGGACTATAATCGACATGTATAGTGTAAATGAGGAAATTACTTTTCTAATCAAAAAATGGAAAATTAAAACAAAACCCACACTTACACTTAAAACAAAAATCACACTTACACTTAAAATCTGAAAGCCACGATTGAAATATTTCAGGTACATAATAAGGAAAGAGGGCTTGGAGAATTTGACACTCACAAGACATAGAAGGCAAGAGAAAGAGAAGAATGCAACAAATAACCTATCTAATGAGATTGTGTAAATTGTTGGTAGAAAAAGAATTTGGAGGTAATGCAAAAAACAAAACTTACAATGCCTCATCTCAGAAATATAAATGAGTATTGATTTATCTAAGCTTTACATAAAATCTGTTGCAACTACTACTAAAACAATTCAAAAAACTTAAATAATACAAAACAAAATAATAAGCCAAAACTTGAATGGGCAATGTACCTTATCACCTGCAATAATTACCACAAGGAATACATGGGAGAAATCCAAAACGATTATATGAACACAAAAGGAACCTTTTACAAAACAACACATTAAACGCATTAGGCGATCACTGTAATGATTCTGACCATAATTTTGAATGCGACTATAATTAAAAGTGCTTTCATGGCTAGATCATCCACAGTAAAGAGCTACTAAAAGACAGGAGATTGTGGATCGTCCAAGTTCTGAAGGAATACAACGTATAGAAAAAAAGATATATATATATATATATATATATATATATATATATATATATATATATAAATTTTAAGCCCTTGTTCATATAAATTTTTAGTAAGTGAATATGAAGCCGGTTAAAAAAATATAAAATGAAAAAAAAAACACTATTACCCTTTAGTCACGCGGCCCCCATCCTCCATAAAAATTAAGTTACATATTTGATTTCGCTTTTTACAGTATACATTTACAATACACTTGCATTCCTATTCCATTTTCATTCTTTCCTTCACCTCCTTTTCCACTTCCCTTCTCATTACACAGAATGTCCTGTCTTTCAATCATCATACGCCTGTCTTTTTTTTTTTGAAAGATAATTATGTAGCGTTCTTTGTGGGTTTTTTTTAAAATAAAGTGTAAAAGTGGTCATTTTAAATGTATCGCCCGTCGAGACCGCCAGATCGAACCCGTGGTCGCGTATTTTAATTGACTTCCTGATTTTTAAACGTAAAAGCTATACATGTTATTTTTATTTTTACTTATTTTTTTCTCACGCGTATTGAGCACTTTTTAATACTACTGTTCCCTAGTCTGATTCAACTCTGATCATTAACCTATATATATATATATATATATATATATATATATATATATATATATATATATATATCGAATATGAATTAAAATCCGACAAAATGATAGAAAAAGAACAAATAGGAAATTTTTATAAATTTAACATGTTTCGCTTTTAAAGCTTCATCAGAAAATGAAATATGGAGGAGAAAAGATATGGGGCTTACATAAAAAATTTGAATCTGAGAGTCGAATTTATATTCAAGATGCGGTAGTTTATATTTACTCAGCACATATTCATCGATAAAGGCATGAATCAGCTTTTCCCTAATGTAATCTATCAAATGATAACCTCAGTTGTCAATGTGCAACAAAGAAGTTAGTTTAATTCGGATAAAAGCTATTTCCCTATATCTACTTATAAGTCCATAGAGCAAATAAAACTGTTATTCATATTACCACCCCTGACTTTATTTTGGTCGAATCCTGCATTTATATATTTAGATTATGATTAATTATACCAACTTCAGTGAGTACTGAACTTTTACGTAATATCAATCCTCGTATATGACAGGGAATGCTGGACAATCTCCACACAGATGAAGGAGAGTCTTAAGTCAACAGAAGAATCCTGAGAATACCATGAACCGAACATGTGAGCAACGAAAAAGTTCTAGAGAAACTGGAAACAAAAATGATACTTCCTGATTTTTAAACTTAAAAGCTATACATGTCATTTCCCTATATCAGGTTAGGACATTGTGTATTCTTCTTTGTATTTTATCAAGAATCTCTAAATACATAATCACAAGCACCAGACGATAATTTACAGCAATATTCAATATATATTTTATCATTTCTACCCAAATTAAGCAATAAAACCACTAAGACGTAGGGGTTTTTTGAGTGTGAAAAAATATGAGAAGAAAAAGGCAAACTTTTTTCATTTTTATAACCTTTTCATCTCAAGCTGGGTAATAAAGCCACTAAGACGCACTGGGTTTGTGAGTATGAAAGAATATAGAAAAAACATTACTAAGAAGCGAAACAAATGAAAAAAAAAAGAAATTAAGAAGACAGAAGATAACGATTGACATTGCATTTACATTTTTGAAGATCAAACTTAACTGGGAAGAAAGAAGCCGGAAGAGAGTTCTACAAGGGAGAAGTGCGAGAGAAGAAAATGTTAACATAGAACTTATGTTTACATCTAGAAATTTCAACTGTTAAATGATGAGACCTTGCCAGCAATCTCGCTAGCACGCTTAAATTCATAAAGTCTGGCTACAAAAGAAGAAATGATATCAGAACAATTACAAGGAAAATATTAATAGAAAATGCACAGGGAAGCTAAGTTACGTCAGTGGGAAATTGACTGACGCCGAGATGCCAGGTTAAGACATTGCGTATTCTTCTTTGTATTTTATCAAGAATCTCTAAATCCATAATCACAAGCACCAGACGATAATTTACAGCAATATTCAATACATATTTTATCATTTCTACCCAAATTAAGCAATAAAGCCACTAAGACGTAAGCGTTTTTTGAGTGTGAAAACGTACGAGAAAAAGGCAAACGTTATTATCGAGAGAGAATAATGAAAGAACAGTAATTAAGAATACAGATTCTGCCGATTGTCATTGCATTTAAACTTTTGAAGATAAAAAAAAAATGGCTGAAAGAGAGCCCCACAAGCGAGACGTACGAGAGAATAAACTGTTCGTCGAGAACTTACGGTTACATCTAGCCATTTCAACTGTAAGATTAGTGATCCATCTTCTAGTACAACGCTAAAATTGATATATAGGTATAATAGAGAAGAGTTCCTCAAAATAATTACATTTACAATTAGAAAGAGGCAGTTGAAATTTCTAGAACACATGATAAGGAAAGACGGCTAGGAAAAACCTGATACAGGAAATATTGAAAGAAAACAGCACCTAACCTATCAAATGAGCTTATGTAAATGGATGACAGAACAGGGTTGAGAAGAGATATCAAAATGAATAAAATAATATGAAACAAAGGACAGACATGTGTGGAGAGCCATGATCACCATTGATCTGAATTGACATGGCACAAAGAAGAAGAAGAAGAAGAAGAAGATACCAACTTCAAGGACACTGTAAAAATAGAACCCTATCTATGAAAAGAATTTTGTTAGTCAATTCATTGGTTAGTTACAAGTAATACAGTCTGCTCTCTATGAAATGAAACTAATTTCATTCTATTGTATTGTATTCATTAAAAGAGTGCCTTCAGTGACTTATTGTTGAGTGATACAGAAAGAGAACGTTAGTAAAGTGAGCAGACGATATTTTGTCAGACAAAGAAATTTGCCGGATCAAATATTTAACATCATTTTTAAGTTGCTTTTCAAATATCAGCTTACTGAATGTATATCCAAAGGTCAACATCTATTCTGGTCTTTGTACGATTGAAGTCTGGGTTACAAATAATATTTGAATCGAAGTAGATATATATTACTCATAAATAAATAAATTACTGATTTATTTAAAAAGAAGGCCATTCATTACGAGAGGGTGCTGAAAAGTATCGTTACATTTTCTCAAATTTGATTAAACATTTCTTTTGGGTCAGTTCAAGAGGTTTACAATAAACTCTCGGGGATTGTAGCTCTTCTGAAAGTTTGCTAGAAATTATGGTCGACTCTTTGATAATTTGTTAAATCATCATAATCGGCTGCTGATAGAACTAAATTTCAACATTGATAAGCGAGAAAATGCTGTCTAGACTATTAAAAGGGGGCAATTGAACAATGGGTCAATATCATCTTTGCTGGTGAATCATCATTTAGCCTTTGTACACATAGAAATAAACACTGCAAACATCAAACTGATATGAAGACATGCGTCAGACTGAAAGCAATCATTGTGGATATCTCTGTCCTTACTGCTATAGCCATAAACGTTTTATGCTGCATATTAAGTATTTCTCAAATACTTAGAAATACTTTTAAAAATTTTAAATGCAATGTCAATCGTTGTCATGTGTCTTCTTAAATTCGCTTCTGTAATTGTTCTGCTCTTTGATAATGTTTTCTTATACTGTTTCCCACTCAGTAAACTCTGCCGGTGAGTAGGAATGTTGCCTTGCTTGGTGGGAAATGGTTTGAAAACAATAACTAAAAGTAAAGTCAGATATTGTTTCATTTCTTTCCACTCTGCAATGTTATTGGTCTTGACCTGGCATCAGAGCTTTAGTCACTTTTCTACTGACGTCATGTAATTTTCATGTGCCTTTTCTATAAATACTTCGATTGAAACTGTAATGATGTACTTTCTTCTATAGTACTTAGACTTTATGAATTTAATGACAGTACGATACTGGCGGCAGGGTTTCATCATTCTATACTTGAAATGGCTAGATGTAACCGCAAGTTCTATGCTAACAGTTTCTTCTATTACACTTCATGCTTGTGGAACACTCTACCGGCTTATTGCCTCCTAGTTAATCTTCAAAAATTTTATCGTCTGTCTTCCTAACTCTGGTTCTTTTATTATTTTCTCTCCTTAATAGAATTTTTTCTCATGTTCTTTAATACCAAGTAAAATCCCGCTGCGTCTTAATGGCTTTATTGCCTTGCTCGGTGTGAAATTATTAAAAAAAAAAAAAACTTATGAGAGCAATTTCAGTCGAATTTAGGTTGATTTTATAACAATGCTTGGCAATTTTAAAAATCACAATACATACATCCCCCATTCTAGAATCTGAAATGTCCATTCGAATCATAATAATAGTAATGTTATCATCCGGACGTTCTAATGCTTCTTCTCGCTGAGTCAAGCCGTAAAAAAAAAAATCAATCCTTCCTCCGGGTTTCAATTCCTGTAGACTTTTCAAAAGGTTCATCGCAATTGCTACAAGATCTCCAGTAATGATGGATGAAATCGTCCCCCTCTATAAGAGATAACATTTTTCTTTTTGTCTCAACTATGCATCATGTACAAGTCTTTATAGAGAATTCTAAATTTGGCAGTGTCTTTACCAAATTTATACCGGGTCTTTCTCCCCACTGGCATATACCGAACATTGACAGATGTTATTGAAGTGCGGGTGGGTAGGGAGATGTTGGACTCGGGAACGGGCGAATTGTTCGGAAGAACGGCAAGAAGACAGATAAAATATAGGTTACATACCAAGGTGATTGGATTCATACAATATTCATTGCTGAGATCTGCATTGTTTAGTTTATTCCAAGGAAGAAACTTATAGAAAATATCAATCAAATGTCTTCCGAAATTAGAATGAATATAAAAGAAGCGCACATGAGTGTAATCTAGTTTTCACCGTCTCTTTCGAAGAAGACTCTGACAATGAATTCATATATATGTGTGTGTCTGTGTGTCTCTCTCTCTCTCTCTCTCTCTCTCTATATATATATATATATATATATATATATATATATATATATATGTGTGTGTGTGTGTGTGTGTGTGTGTGTGTGTGTGTGTGTGTATTTAGGCAGCAATCCTTCTTTCATGTACATTTCATTGAATACGATAGACAAGGTGCTTTGATTTAATTTTTATACAATTTCTCATGCGTCTAATAATTTTTACTTTTAGATGATAAATTATATATATATATATATATATATATATATATATATATATATATATATATGTTTGTGTGTGTGTGTGCATGTATGTATACATGAGTAGAGGTTAAAATAGCCTTGGACCGATCCACAGCTAAATGTACAGACATCAGATAAATAAACAATAAAATCAATCAAAATTGTCAGAAAACATTACAAAAAAGTGATCCAGAACTTTAAAATGATATATAGATATAAAATAATATATATACGGAAAGATGAAATGTTATATATATATATATATATATATATATATATATATATATATATATATATATATATACATAAACAAGGAAACGGTACAAACAAGAATGAAAAAAAAAAGGTTGTACTGATATGGAATATAAATACGACCATTTATTTTGTTTCAACAATCATATATATATATATATATATATATATATATATATATATATATATATATATATTATAATGAACTAACCCCGACAATTATTTTTTAATATATTTATTTTTTATACGTTATTTTTATAGATACAAAAATTTAATAAATGCTTTGTTTATAATAAACAGTATTAACTTTTACCGGCCTGAATGTCCGAGAAAATTTATAGAAAATTTGTTTACGTTAAGACAAGGTTCGAGCAGATATGATCGCTCGAGAGAAATCATGGGAAATTTGTAGTTTAAAAGCAGTAATTCGATCTTGCTAGCCAAATCTAAAATCTGTATCTAAATGGTATACCACGCCAGACTATGTGACGGTTCCGTATAGGATACAGGTTCGATTCCTGCCGGAGGACACATATTTTTTATTAAATTTACTCAAGCTCACTAATTAGGTTATGCGTTGTTTTCCTTCTTCCTCTTGCCGTCAATCAGTCTTGTAAGTATTAGATTTTCCAATCCTTCTTTCCTCATTTCAGCTGCCTCTTTCTGATGTTATGTATATGTTTCCTTTTAACTTCTATTTTCTCTAGAACTTCGTCGTTGCTCACATGTCCAGTCCATGGTATTCTAAGCATCCTTCACTAGAACCACATTTCTCTTGCTTTAAGTGTCTTCTTCAACTGTGAGGAGAT
>CAHIKZ030002024.1:487500-565000 GCA_903632075.3 Acanthosepion pharaonis
ACCCAATACATGGCTGAAGAGCCACTCTAGATAGATGGTTACTGTGTAATGTTATATTATTGTAGGAAAGAACAAGTGTTAGGCGTATAGAGCTGAAGTAGGTTTCAGAAGGAACCGGAAACCCAATCCGATACAAGAAACAAGGGATAACCTTCTACTGCTGTTTAAAAAGCCCGGGGAGAATTTTAAACCGCGTGATAGGCAAACATATCTACTCTTAAAGCCTGCTCTTCTATATAACCTCTAGATGTGTGGGGCGGTGCATAGCCTCCTGGTGGAGGTCGTCTTGGTCATTGGTACCAATGTACTCATATATATATATATATATATATATATATATATATATATATATATCTCTCCCCGTGCTCGGAGGTCGACTTCCTCATTCTTTTCTTCCATCTGACCTCGAGATAGCATTCACCCTAAAAGTAATAGTCTGCTAAACTATTATTTAACAGGGGAATAAGAAGTTTCTTCACGTCTTTCCCAAATGTGTTATTGCGAAAGTGAATGCAAGGGAATTCGAACGCGGCTCGCTGCAACCCCTAAGTCGTTTGTACCTCATAGACTTCGGTTTCCTTGTGCTCAGAAAGAGCGGGAAAGAAATTAGGGTTATTCCTTTTAAATCGTTTAATCACTTGCAGCAGAAAAATAATTGTAGTGTACAACACCATCTGCTTTAAACATCGGAAGATTTGCCTCTATCGTTAAAGTTATTTGAAACATAAGGAAAACATATATTTTACCATATAAACGTTCCCAGCTATATATATCAGTAAATACAACGTTGTGTCATTCACATGTATTCATGCCTCCATTGTTCGTGTATACAATCAAGAGTTGTATGCAAATTACAAGCCTTAGAAGATGTCTAAAAACCAGGAAAGTTCCACCTGATGGTTATAAATCGATTTCAAGTGATACAATCCCTCGATCAATTGAGCAGCAAAGATTAGGCTTTTTTTTATATTTTTGTTGTTACATTAATACTTTGGTGAACTTTTAAATGTAGTTTTAGTCTACCAATGAAGGCACATTATTTTTAACACTCATTGGAAATAGAAATCCCCCATAACTTGTAGTGCAGGGATTTTCAACCTTGCTCACTCCTTACACCCCTTTCACCATTTTGTCAGAATGTCATTACTCACCGCTCTCCTCCACCTCTAAACTTACTGTGATCACAATTCATCCCTGAAAAAAAATCCAAAATTCACCCCCTGGGAGTGAATTTCACCCCCGTTGAGAACGCCTGGTGTAGGGAATTACGAATCTCTGTATATGTCATTCTTGAGGTTCCTTTATAGATATAGAGAGATTTAGTCGGTATTTCTGCAACTCAAGAAGAACTAGATTCGGAATCATTTTCCTTTATGCCCCTTGTACCTTCAGGACGCTGACGATCATGGCTCTCCACAATTTCCTGTCCTTTGTCGTTCTTAATATATGTTGTCGTTTTCTTATCTCTCTAAAACCCTGTTTTGCCATCCATTTACTCGAGCTCACTGGGTAGGTTATGCGTTGTTTTCCTCTGTCCCTCATGTCTTAGTTCTGTCCTCTGAATATCAGAGTTTTCAAGCCCTCTTTACTTGTTAAGTTACCTAGCTCTATCTCCCTGATGTTAAATATGTTTCGTTTTTGTTTCCATTTTCTATAAATCTTCGTCGTTGCTCACATGTCCGGTCCACTGTATTCTCAGCACCCCGTTCTGTAGAACCACGTCTTTACACGCAAGCCGCTAGCGGACCGCTGGAGGTGCCGCCGGTGGCCACGCCAGCGGTCCTCTGGTAACATTGCCGAGACGGACAGGCTGGCAGTCCGACAGCAGGTCACCAGCGGTAAACACTAGTGGACTGACACCCAGTGGCAGATTGGTGGCTTGCGTGTAGGCATTTTTGTCGCCCCAAAATCTCTTCTTCATCTGTGATGAGATGATCCAGAATTCACTGGCATAAAGGAGGACTGATATTAGGCCACAGTTCTGTACTCTTTTCTTTGTTTCTAACGAGATTTTTCTTTTTCTTATTGTTTTGCTTAGCTTTTGAAAAGCATCTTTCGGTATGATGATAAAAAAAAAACGAGTTTATTAGGAATAGTGAAAACGAAGAAAATAGAATAGGATAGCTTTCAACAATTCAACCTAAACATAATCTGCTGGGAAGATGTAATATTTGCAGTTTGTCGAATTCAAAGTGAATTCCTTATGATGAATTGTTCGAACTTATAGATATTTAGTAAAATCATCTTTTAGTGTCGAATTGAACGAATCTTTTCATTCAATATATTTTACTGCAGTATCTCTTTGCATTTTAGTGACGTTATCGCCACTAAGCAGTAAACAGTAGGATAGACTGGTCTCTATAGGTTTGGGAGGCAATCAGTCTAAGAGAAAGAACACTCTGGATTCCAAATTGTGGAGAAAGTAACGGGAAACCACTATATTCTCTTTACTATGAAATTATTCATTCAATATTTTCATATGGCTGTCATGTCTGGCACCAACTTCGTTCAGAAGTGTCTAACCGTTCAGCTCTATAGAAGCGCTTTTACAGATTAGTGGTTATAAATGGTTTCAAGCGAATTAAATCTGTATGTCTTAAAGAGGACGATCCTTTTTTCAACCTTGTGGAATGGCACTACAGAATTTCAAAGAACCGTACCAAATAAGAGAAACCACATCACTTGGGGGCTTTCAACAACTCTAACAAATAAAACGGAAAACTCGAAGAAAAAATGTAATTCGAAGCGAAAATGACGACATAATGAAGATGTTGATATTCCACACTATTTCAAACAAAAAGTTAGGAAGGAAAGCTTCATTAATAATGAAAAGAAAGTTAACAGCTGGTGCATATCAGAAACATATTTGCCGGGAAAATATTCTTAAGAGAATGATTTTATAAATTTCAAACAAAAGTAGCTTCGGCTGCTCGGTCTACGAATGTTTCCTTATAAGGGACCGGTTAATATTATAATTACCAGGACCGTGGCAATTCAGAGAAAATAAAAACAAGATGTGGATAATTATGTCGTCCTACGTCCTGAATTTAATACAGTAGCCATGTTCTAAGAAGTTAGCATAGTATGGCATAAGGCCACATATCTGTAACTTTCAATAAGGATCGAACTTACTACAGTAAGTTTACGACCGCATCACGTTGAAACACCTAACGATCACCGAAGTTAATCAACGTCCGGCCTGGTCATACCTAGATGGGTGACTGCTTGGGAATATCAGGTGCTGTAAGCATGGATGTGTGGGTGGTGTAATGGATAATGGTTTTATTAATCGAAGAGCCGAGTTCGAATTCCGGTTGGGTTGGTTATATTCATGTACACACAAATACTCTTTGGAAAGGCATGAACCTCTTCTCCACCCAGTTATGTTTTAATTAGTAAGACTTGTATCGCTAAACCATTAGTATCTAAAAAAAATAAGACTTATAACTTTGCTTCTTGAATAAATACATAAAATGTCCATGCTATCAATATAGACTACATGAATATTTAGTTCTTCGTGTTAAAACAAATCCGACGCTAAAATGGGAAAGGTGTGAATCCTCTTCTTCTCCCTCCAGCTATGGGTAAATAGCAGGACAAACTGGGTTCTATAGCCTTGGATGGCAATTGGTCTAGGAGAAGGAAAACTCTGAATTCAAAACCTGCAGAGGGTCGTTTGGGGACCTTGTGGTACGTAGTGCACCAGGTCTTTGAATTCGGCCCTTCAAAAAGTGTGGCTGGTTCTGCACGAAACCTTCACCACTATAATCAAATCTCATGTGCAATACATGCGTGTTTGGGGACCGCTTGTGCATTCCAAATTCCCATGAAACTCCAATAGTGGAGCTGGCTCAACCCACCTGGGGTGAATGCGGTTACAAGTACAAGAAGGAGAATATCGAAAGAGACCTCAAAGCCGAAGTTTTGCTTTTATGATAAAATACACAGTTTAGCTGAAAGGTGGCGTAAGGTCAGAGGGCAAAAGGAAAAGAATTAACTGAGCAACGATGCTATGAATGTACAGGCTTTAAATCCTTTGACAAACATTTTCTGGAAACAGTTATATCAAACTTATGCAAAAGGTATAGAAAAAAGATTGAGAAAGAAAGAGATAAAGAAAGAGATAAAGAAAGAAACAAGCAAACAAAGACAAGAAAACAAAAGACAAAGAAAAAAGGAAGGAAAGATAAAAGGAAAAAAATGAGAAAGAAATATAGAAAGAAAGAAGGAGACAAAAAGAAAAAAAGAAAGAAACAAGCAAAGACAACTAGAAAAAAAGACAGAAAGAAAAAAAGGAAAGAAAGAAAGAAAGAAAGAAAGAAAGAAGGAAAGATAAAAATAAAGAAACAAGCAAGAAAAAGAGAAATAAATATAGAAAGAAAAAATGAAGAGACAAAGAAAAAAGAAAGAAACAGAGAACGAAAGATAGAGAGAAAGAGATAAAGAGAAATGAACAAAGAAAGAAAAAAGAAAGACAGATAGGAAGAGATAAAAACAAAAAGAAACTGCACTGGAAGAAAGAAAAAAGAAAGAAAAAAAGAAGAAGAAAGAAAGAAAGAAAGAAAGCTTTATTTCTTTGCAATGATAACACAACATTGCAAAGAAATAAAGCTTTCTTTCTTTCTTCTTTTTTCTCTGTTTTTCTCTATTTGTGAAACAAGCAAAGACAACTAGAAAAAAGACAGAAAGAAAAAGAAAGAAAGAAGGAAAGATAAAAATAAAGAAGCAAGCAAGAAAAAGAGAAATAAATATAGAAAGAAAAAAAATGAAGAGACAAAGAAGAAGAGAACGAAAGACAGAGAGAAAGAGAGAAAGAGAAATGGACAAAGAAAGAAAAAAGAAAGACAAATAGAGATAAAAACAAAAAGAAACTGCCTTGGAAGAAAGAAAAAAGAAAGGAAAAATGAAGAAAGAAAGAAACTGCCTTGGAAGAAAGAAAAAAGAAAGGAAAAAAAGAAGAAAGAAAGAAACTGCCTTGGAAGAAAGAAAAAAGAAAGGAAAAAAAGAAGAAAGAAAGAAACTGCCTTGGAAGAAAGAAAAAAGAAAGAAAAAAAGAAGAAGAAAGAAAGAAAGCTTTATTTCTTTGCAATGGTAACACAACGACTTGCGTGAAAGTCAACGCTTCATGGAAGACGCGCGCAGAAAAAAAATGGAATTACAGATAAATAATAATTCTAACAACTAAAGAAATCAAAGTTAAAAATGTTCTTTCCAATAAAAACAAAAAATTCAAAAATCAAGGAACAGAAGTTTCAGTTGGTCAACTTCCTTCTTCAGAGCTGTTTAGTTAATTACAAGAGACATGTTTCAAATATATTTGCAGCAGAACACCGTGAAGGGCCAAAGGAACGCCTCGTAAAAGTCGGGACAGGAGACTGTCCTCTTGCTTATGATTTCCCAGATTTCTTTTCTTTTCTCTTTTATTTATCTTTTATTATTTTTTCATCTTCAAGACATTCTTATTCCCAGACTTGCATTCTCCTTGCACGTTGAAAAAAAACACGTGTTCATTTATTGGAAGAGACATTTTCGTAACCACACATAATATATATATATATATATATATATATATATATATATATATATATATATATATATATATATATATATATATATATATATATATATATAGTGTGTGTGTCAAAAGTTAATAAAGTAAGAATAAAAAATACAGATGAAAAAAGACTGTAAAATGAAACATTAAAAGAATTTCACGTCTTCGATTGAACTCAGAAAAAAAACAATGTCAACAAAAACAGTACTGGGAAGTCGCGTATATTTCAATTTTACAGTCGGCCATATTTATCATAATTGAGTTTGGTGCTTTCATGAGACGTGTTTGGACTGCATGCATTTTATCATTTCTTCTTTGTTCCTACCTTATTTTTTTTTCTTGCACGATTCTTTGTTTACCTACCATGCTTACCTCACCTTTTTCTCTCCAAATTTGATGTCTTCACATCCCCACGCCCAATTGCGAGCCAACTTGTATGGCCCCTGAGTTTTCCAGGATTAGACAAAGGGAAAAAGGTAAGAATCTCAAACACTGACTGAGATGACGACGCGGAAAGAGAGTTGAATGAATATTTGTACAATAAAAAGAAATTTAGGTATATTACATTTTTTTATATTCTCTACAAGTCTACTTACGAAATCCCAAAGCCACAATCTAAATTTCCAGATACTCTTTTTCTATAGTCTCTTCATACGAAATCTCATCTTTCAAAAATACTTCTTTAAAAATCCCAGCCACCAAATTCCAAAATATTGCTAATAGCTATAATATAACTAACGCCTCATCTATATATAAAATTCTGTGACTTCCGCTAGTCCGTCCGTCCGTCTAAATTAACCATGCATTGACCGATCAAAACCAAAATTTGGGGAGAAGTGCAAACAGGTAAGGGGGGGGGGGAGTACAAATTACACTTGATTTTACTTGGGTGCGTAACTTAGTACAATAAATTTTCATTAATTTGCTTTGAAAAATTGAATGTTTTATTATTTAACATACAAAATTCTCCCACTATTTTAAAACAATTTAATAATTAAAATAACAAATACTTATTCAATAATGATACAATATCGTTTTTCTGCATGTCTTTTCTTTAAGTTTTATATATACAAGAATCCAGTTTCCAGTTTGCCCTGCACTTTAGAGAATTATAGACAAATCCCAAGGCCAAACCATTCAAAAAGTTAGAATTCGGCTCCAGAAAAAATATTTACGCATGACCAGTTGAATGTTGAATGCTCAAGAGTAAGAAATCCTAAGAATTTATACTTTGCTGTTAAAAAAGAAAAAAAGAAATTTTCTTAAAAAATATTGTTTATCATGAAGTCATATAAAATTAAATTAAATTAAAGAAATTATTAAACAGCAAAGTACAGTTTTTGTCAAAGTAAATTTGTCAAAGAAATTTTCTTAAAAATATTGTTTACTATGAAGTCCTATAAACTTAAATTAAATTAAAGAAATTATTAAACCGCAAAGTAAAGTTTTTGTCAAAGTATTTCCCAAACAAATCAACTTATTTAAATTTCATCGATTGATTTGTGAAATTGAACGAAACGTAGTGTTTGTAAATCTCGGCAAAAAATGTTAGTGATAACTTCAACAATACTAAATCCTGTGAGGAGTTCAATACGCGTCAGCTTGTTGCAAAAGAATTCTATTATTTAAAACAGAGGGAGAGATTTCAATTCTTGACAAGCGACAGGATCATTTGAAAGCTTGAAAGATCAGTAAACACATATTAACTTTGGGCATTTCCTTTATAATCTCAATCCTGACAAACGGAAATGAATACGGTAATTAGTGAAAATTATTTTAAAATATTAGAGGCACAACCTATTTCATCTTATTAAAAAATAAATACGTGCGTAATGACTTTCTAAGCGCTGATTAGATGTAGTACGAGGGCGAAAGTATGGGGTACCCAATGAGGATCGATCTCACTACACAGTCGTAATTAAGCTATCAAGACAAGCTTTCTAACCATTACACCACGGTGAGTTACCGAATATGAATATGTGTGTATGTGTATAGATGTTAGGAAGCAAACTCTCTTTGATGCAGATTTGATTAAAGAAATAAACATTTTTAAATTTTATTAAAATCGTTGTCTATTGTCTCTAATGAACCTTATTTATCTACGCACATATATGTTTGTAATATTAATTATATATATATATATATATACAGTGTAACCCGGATATAAGAGACCCGGATATAAGAGAAACCCGGATATAAGAGAGATTTTCTCTGGTCCCAAATTAGAGCCTGTGTTAATGTATATAAAATAGACCAAACCCGGATATAAGAGACTTCTTCTCCGGTCCCGACAACTCTCTTATATCCGGGTTACACTATATATATATATATATATATATATATATATATATATATATATATATATATATATATATATATATATATATATATATATAAAGAAAATGAACCTTATGAACCTCAAGTTTGCATCTTCATGCAGAAAATTTAAAATTCAGAATTGTCCTTCTCCTAGACCATTCGCCACCCAAGGCTATAGGACCCAGTCTACCCTGCTATTTCCCCACAGCTGGTGGGGGGGGGGAAGAAGAAGCGATGGATTCAAACCTTTCCAAATCTAATTGCATTATCACCTAAGTGAATGTAACGAACTCCACTGGAATTCGAACTCGGCTCTCCTTTTCCTCAATCCGAGCTGTTATCCATTACTCCAATATATATGTGTATGTGTATATGCGTGTGAGCTCAGTTTGAATATGGGAAATTAGGCATAGAAATGGCTGTTACATTTTGTGTTTTCTCCAAAGACTCAATAAACAATTCGAGGAAAATATTTCGTATGGTCCGTCTTTCCAAAGAATGATGTGGCGCGAACATTATTCTTTCTTTGATTTTCTTTCATCCGGACGAGAACGCATACTGTGAGCCTTTCAAGGGGCTTCCCGTCATGTCCATTCTTGATTTTATCATCACCTTAAGTGGGTTGTTATTAGATTTTCGCTTTCTTTTGGTCTCAACCGAGACTCAAACGAAGAAATACTCAGTTTCAATTAGTCCCCACAGGAACTCATCATTACAACCAATCTTAGATCAGAGACGTATGATTTAACGTTTCTTTGTGAACTCAATTTATTTATTTAATGTTATTTACTTATTTTGTACATCTGTAAGCGTCTCTCTGTCTGCTCTTTCGTACTCTCTCCATTTTCTATTTTACTTCCCCATCTCTCCTCCTTCCTCTTCTCTCTCCTCTTTTTTCGATTTTCCCTTAGAATGTTTTCTGAGATATCTTCTCTCCTGTAAAGGTTAAGAAACGACATTCAGAATAGAAGACATTTCGGTAAATTTCAATGCCTTTTGGAATTTGAACTATAAAACTTGTTTTTCTTCGGGTAGACAAGACTTTTAAAATTTGAAATCAATTACAGCGTTTTCTGTTCAAGCGGCCTTCACAAATAACTGACCAATGACAAGAGTATCCGTTCCAAAATGCTTTGATCGCAGTCATTTAAGACATGTCACAATTCCAAACAAATTGCATTTAATCTGTCTTCATATGCATGTGCAGAGATGGAAGCTGTTTGCGCCATTTGTATTCTGATCAGTTCTTTCGGCAAATAATGAGTCTGATCAGTTCAAGCGGAATTAATAAGTCGCGGTAGTTTTTAATTTATTAACCATATCACCAACAGTGGCTTGATCCTGTAAATATTAACTTAGCTATGTCAGGCATAATGATGGGGCCACACAGTGACGCACGAATTCATTACAGCAACATCGTTGATTGAGACTGGATTATAGATTATTAATAGTCTACAGACACCAAATAGATATTGAGTCATTTTGGTTCGTTCCCAGTACGGTTTGGTACAAACGAAAGACTCAAAATGACATGCACTGTGTGGCTACTTTACCCTATTTAAACGTTTCACAGCATTAGTCTTTTTTTTTTCAGTCAAATCTGAAAAAATCGATCATTTCACTAATCTGGAACCTAAGATAGAAAAGACTGACCGAAAAAAAAAAGAAATACAGTATCTGGATTCTCCAAGATCAAAGTTATGTTAATATTTAACCCCGAAATAACACAACAAAGGAAATCCATGAAAGAATATCTCCCACTGCGTAAGATACGAATAGAAATCCCACAAACCTCTTTATTTTTAATTCTGTGTTGTTTTATCCGGCGGTTGTAGAGTGTACTGATCGTGAATGTTGTAATAAAAATCAAACACAGTAGCAATGTCTGAAATAGCGCAAGAAATCGTCGTATAGAAAGTTCTATATTGCAAAGAATTAGTCATAAAATAACAGGAATAATGAAGCGAGTATTGAGCCAAAATGTTGTGATAAAAAGCAAAAATAAGATGAATTAAAACAAGTAATGAAGTAATGGTAGTAATGAAGAGAGTTGAGATAAAAAGCAACAGTAATAATAAAGAATGAACACTAGTCATGTATCGAACGATACATGATCGCCTAAGCGTGTATCAAGCATGACACGTAACTGACTGACTGAATAATGATGAGTCTATTGACTCTTGGTTGGGATAAAAAGCAACAATAATAAGATGGAATAAAACTAGTAATAAAATAATAATAATAATGAAGAGTATATAGAGCCAGAGTGTTGGGGTAAAAAGCAACAATAATAAGATGGAATAAAACTAGTAATAAAATAATAGTAATAATGAAGATTGTATAGAGCCAGAGTGTTGGGATAAAAAGCAACAATAATAAGATGGAATAAAACTAGTAATAAAATAATAGTAATAATGAAGAGTGTATCCACTTTACTTTTAAAAGTAAAAGTAAAAGATTTGTATGAGGAGAGGTGATATTTTGTCGAGCTTAAATTGGAATGCATTTGTTGTATGTCAGAACCTTAAAATCCCAGTTTCAAATACCATCTGTTAATAGAGAACTTTCTAGGGGAATTATATCGGAGATTATATATTTTCTGTCTGATCTCAATTGCTATTCATTCAACACGACATGATATTATGGGGGAGAATTTCTGAGATCCCTGAAAACTCGGGAGTTTTCTTTGCCTCCCGTTACCTCGTTAGATCCCGATTCTGTGTACCCTGTGTTTTGCCTCATAGGCCCTGGTAAAGAAATTAATTCCTTACCATTTTAACTTCATTTCAACCAAGTTGGTTGCCCTATTTCTTTTAGACTCCCTGGTAACCTTCTGCTTCTAATTTTGATTTTTTTTCCAAACAGAAATTAAACATATAACGACATTGGTTCTTTTCCCGCTTACAGTTCACCCGCCAAATTACTTTTCTTGGGGTTTGACTTGATTTATGTATATGTGAGTATACGCAGAACTCTCACTCTCTCTCTCTCTCTCTCTCTCTCTCTCTATATATATATATATATATATATATATATAACAATAAAAAATATTAAAAAATTAAAATCTTCAGACACACTGGGTTGTAGATTAATATTCTTTCGTTTTCATTATTATTATTTCATTTAGATTCCTTCTATATATATATGTATATATATATATATATATATATATATATATATATATGTATGTATGTATATATATATATATATATATATATATATATATATATATATATATATATATATATATATATATATGTACGTATATATATATATTTATATATATATATATATATATATATATATATATATATATATATGTATAATGTATATATATATATATATATATATATATATATATATATATATATATATATATATGTATGTACGTATATATATATACATATATATATATGTGTGTGTGTGTGTGAGTTAGAGTGTGTTTATATATGAGTGTGTATAAATTTATTTATGTATACATGTGTATGCATATGTGAATGTCTGGTTAGGGATGCGATTGTGTAAACACTTATATGCGAACATACATGTGTGTACATGCGTAGTTACATACAGATGAGTGGGTGCGTTTGTTTTTACGCATGAATATGTGTATGTGCGTGTGTGTGTGCACAGGTGTCTTTGATATAAATTACTGTCTCAATCAACCCTTTCGAAACCAGTTTACCAAATTACAAATCCGTTCACGTGTGTGACGAAAGTCGTCCGAAGCCCAACTCTCCTCCGCCCAACCTTGGAAGGATTGGATTTTAGAGCAATTCTTTAGCTGTAAAACAGCCAGTTGGAAGAAAGAAAACCGGAACGGGTGGGGGAAATCGAAGTCGCACGATCACTAAAATTTCCATTTCTTTTCGCTTTCCTCCGATGGACACACGGACAGACACAAATGGATGAAATCGGCGGACAGTCCGAAAAACACTTAATCCGCTAATTCTGTTTCGAACATTGAATTAGGCCCAGTAATGGACACGTATTAACTTCAAATTTCTCGACAGACTGGTGGCCCAATCGGCGAACTTTTCACTGAAATTGGTTCAGCAACAACGAAGGAATACGTTTCAGAAAGCACTGACTGACCTATTAGTCAGTGATTGCACGCTTTCATCTTGACTACTTTGATGTGGTCATCAAAATGAAGAGGTCTCCTTTCACAATATTTATCCAGTTCGCCCTCTGTCACTGATACTACCATGGTCTTTTGGGAGATAGCCTGCCTGCTTATTGATGTAGTTAAATATTTCTGACCAATCGATGCTTGAGGTCACATAAAAAGCTATGATTTTTCTGTGACTGATCTGCCAGAAAAACTTCCACATTTCAAAGAACAGGGCTGCACAATCTTCCCATCCTAATAGTTTGCATCATACAAGTGGTCTTTAACCTTTTCTTCATCAGTATCCTTTTTTCAGATAAATGCGCAGGTTTGGTTTGGTTTGGTTTGGCTTGGTTTGGTTTGGTTTGGCTTGGTTTGGTTTGTTTTACGGCATATGAACCTCAATGCCGACAAGATTTTAGGATAAGTTCGTATGAATAGAATATGTATTCCTTGTAAGAAATCAGTATGTAGATCGGGTTTCATTGACGTATTTTTGTAAAGAGGGTTTTAAAGAGGCCTTGCTGCCAGATGTAGTTTATCGTCATGTCCAGGACGATATATCCGCGGGATGGTGTCCTCTATATTAACACTACACAGATAAATCGATAGTCATTCGATAACTGTATTTGCTTTTAAAATATCGAAAGCTTACATAGATCCGTCATTTTTTGACGACGCAGGTAAACTATTTTTTGATGAAATCACCATTTGTCAAGTTGGCGCATAACAGTCTTCCAACCCAGACCTGCAGTTAGCCATATGCAATACTAAGCTAAATTTCGTAAATGTTTAAAAACCGTGTTCAATAAATGATTTTCAAAGTAAGCAAAAGATTTATTTGGAAGATTGTGCTGCGCCAATCTGACTTTATCATTTGCCCGTGTGTCATAGTAAGCTAAAAATGTATAAATATTTTAAAGCTGGGGTATCAAATACTTATTATCATAACAAGCATGATATTTGCATTTAAAATATTGGCGCAGTATAATCTTCCTATTCCACAAGTATATCTTCATATTGCTGTGTACTATACTAAGCCAGGTTTTGTAAATATCGATTTTGCCACGACCTCTGCTAGAAATCGATTTTTGTTTTTAACCTTCGGGTCCTCCCCTTTGCCCGATTTCTTCCGCTGGATGATGGTCATTAAATTTTTTTGTCAAGATAATTCAGTATTGGCATTTCTGCCAAATACTCTGATTCGACAGTTCAAGATAATTCATTATGGTTTGGAATTAAACCGAGATGATTTTTCTCTGCAATAATAAGAATAAGAAAACAAACAGTAATATTTATTCCCAAAACCAGGGAAGCTGCATGTAAATGTGTGTCGCAGAAGCATAATTCCAAAAAATTGGCTGAAGCAGCAGCAGCGGCAACAAAATGGAAGAAGTCTAATGAGCCTTTGTAAATAGATGGCAGAACAGGAAAGGAAACTGATAGTCAAAAACATATATTTCTAAGAGTTTAAAAGGATAGGAAGCTGTGGAGAGACACGCCCTGAAGATATACAGCATATAGAAGAAGAAGAAGAAGAAGAAGAAGAAGAAGAAGAAAGGGTGTAGGACAACTCAACACCGCCGACTGGGCACCGGGTCAACCCAGGACTGACACAACTCAGCACCAGAAAAACATAACATTTTTATAACCGAATAAAAATTATTTGTTAAGGATTAAAACGTTACTTAGCGAATATTTTTTTACTTTATTAAAAAAATAAATTTCTTTACGATTTACTTTATTAAAACTAATTTTAAAAATATTCACTAATTAAGGTTTTAATCCTTAATAAATTACTTATATTCAGTTATAAAGTTATGTTTTTCTGGTGCTGAGTTGCCTCGGTCCTGAGTTGTCCTCGGCGCTCAGTTGGCGGTGTTGAGTCGGTGGTGTTGAGTCGGCTGTATTCCTGGAAGAAGAATGAATTGTTTATTACCCCTGATTGTTAAAACACAATTTATATTTAAGGATACATTTTTAAATTGTGATGCTTTCCAAAAGCAGAGCAAAGTATTAAGAAACAGGTAAATTTCTTTTTTCAAAAAAACAAAAAGGCATTTAACTCCAAGTAAGGCGATAATGTTGCCAAGACGGAATTGGCTACTAGGAGTGAAAGAGAATAAAAAGACTTTAAAAGGAACCGGAAATCCAATTCTAAAGAGGAAAAAAAGGGATAAACCTCTACTCCTGTTCAAAAAAAAAAGGGTAAGTAATGTAAACCGGCCCCCGTCAGAAACGAAGTAAACATTACTGAACTGCTTTTTATATTAGCCCTCCTATATGAAAAGTAAATGCTGGAAATCTCCCCAGAGATGAAGAAGAGACTTAACGCAGCAAAAATATAGTTCTACATGAGGATGCTGAGAATACTATAAATCGAACATGTGAGCATTACATATATCTTTACTACATGCTATCATCATTATGAAGTTAATAACATTTTTCTTTTGTTGCCCACCTTTTTCGGTGTTGATATGATTATCTTTTTAGTTTCTGTAATAAAAACTAAAACGCTCAAAACCCCGTATCATTATTATCCTAGTGAGCCTGAATGCAAACTTTTTACTATTATTTTTATGTTGCGATTTTGGGTGAAACCTTCTTTATCCAAAATTTTTTAATGGTATTTCCCTAAAATAATCACGCTGTGATGTGTAGATATTGCTGCGTCACAACAGCAAACAGAAATTGGATATTATAAAATAGATTTAACAAGATTAATTTTCATCTTGTCGCTCCTTTGCGTTTGAAATGGTGGAACCTGAAGCATTTTAATTTATAGCCTATCACTTGACATATGTACGTCGTTTTTTCACCCCGAAGAATGCCACGATCTAGAGTGTCAGTCTAAACTGGAGTGTTGTAAAATGTCAAGAAGTTTGCGTTATATATATATATATATATATATATATATATATATATATATATATATATATATATAGGTAATTATATTTGTCTCGAAAAACCTTCGAATTTTGATTTGCAAATAATCAAATCAATCTTGAAGGAAAAAAGGTTTTAAAAAAACAAAGAGCTAGGAACATGAACGTCTATCGAAAAAACCTCACAGATACAGGTTCAAAGCCCAAAGAAAAAAAAAACCGACACGAGTAAACAACTCACTATAAAGAGCTCAATACAACCGTAGAGCAGACCTAGTCAAACCTAGTGAGCAAGACAAACCTACCCAGGTTTCACCTAAGCGGATCGTCAGGGAAAGTACCAGGTTGATAACTGGTGCGGGCTAGCCCTGATGAGGGTGAAAGGAGTCTCTCTGAGCTTTGGTTAGCAATCATTTTTAGTGTTGGTTTCACGATAAAAAGACTTCAGATGTGAAGGAAAACTCATGACAGCTTAACCCGGTCATTATATTGCATGTGTCTGCCGAGAGGCGTGTACTGGCTGGAATTGACTGTGACCCGGAGAGGTTAAACTCCGCAATAATAACACATGCGGACTGTCGTTCGGAGTTTCCGTGGCAAGTCTTTTGCACCGTTACAATTTTATCGACAGTTCTAAAAACTTTGGTCCGACACAAGCCTTCACCACTTGAAACAAATCATTGTGTTGGTTTTCTGAAAACTACATCTAATTAGTTCCACACATATCCGGCTACTACGAAAAACTCTACGAAACAACAACTTCATCTTGGTACTTGGAATGGACGAACTCTCCAGGATAACAACTCAACACCAGAAAGAAAAACAGCTCTGGTCGCATTGGAGCTAAAGAAGTACAACATTGATATAACTGCACTGAGAAGTAAACATCAGTCGACTACATGAAACAAAAAAGCAAAATAAGACATCTAAAAATGTTCCTGCTGCACTTGGATACAATATATTCTCCTGTACTGTTTGTGGACTTTTGTGCAATTCTCGAGCCGATCTCAAAAGTCATTCCCGTCATAGGCATGCAGATAATTAGTCTGTGGTTACCGGGACTTCATACATCAAACTCGATCGGAGAGTCCGTTATATATATATATATATATATATATATATATATATATATATATATATATACATTATGGTTCGATAATTTCGTATATATATAAACTTCACTCTGCTGCTGGTTTGCTCAGGGAAACCAATAAAAGTGTTATAAATGCCTATATCTTCCAATTAGTTGTCATCAAATATCAAAGGAGACTGTGCCTCCAGCTACAGTTACTCAAAAAGAAACCATCTTTATCAATTTCTCTTGTATCATTTATTCAGCTTAGCTTAGTCTTGGCACAAGGCCACTACTATTGGTCGATCAAATCATTATACATCGTAATAGCCAACCAAAATGGCTCGCCAACAATTACCCACAATAAGGAGTCGATCGATTTGTCTTGTGTCTATATAAAAACACTTATACTGTCAATGTGAATTCAATAAGTAGCGATTCTTTAAAACTCCTAATTTCGGATAAGTAAGATGATAAAAAAATCATTACAGGATAGACGTTTACATTGTATTATTCTTTAAGATAAAAGTGATGAAGTTTGGAAGTAATTATACGCACCACCCCACACTTATACATCTGGGGGTGGGGAAATTTGGATAAACCTGAAGATTGCTTATCATAAAACACTTTAAAAAAACAAACAAAATAAATCATTTCCTTTCCGCGTCCTTTTTCTTGTTAAAGGAAAATATCTGAATTCACTTTTTTATATATATATATATATATATATATATATATATATATATATATATATATATATATACACGTTGTTTTTATGTTATGTTTATTTATTTCTCTTAACAGTTTTTTTTTTTCTTTTTTCCCTGAGATGAGGTATTTGGGTACATTTCTAACAGACATACATTCGGTGCTGAAATGTTCTCAGCTTAACCCATTTCCAATAATCAGTAATTTCAATAAACATCAGAACTGCTTTATTTCTGAAAGGCTCAAAGAAAAATGTTAAATGATGTGGGAAATGTTTGAACTGTTAGACGAATATGCGGACGAGTGTATACTTCATGGTCCAAGGTCATTCTTATGGGTATAGCTGAAAATTTTCAACGCCCCCTTGTGGTTTGATTATGGACGCTACAATGGAGTGCTGATAACAACAAAGATGACAATAGTCCGAATATAAATAATGATAATTTTTTGTCCCAGAAATTCAGCCAGAAATCTATTAAAGTAATTATGGACATTAATGAATTTTTCTGTCCGAATTTCTAGGCCGAAGTGTTATCATTATTTACTTTAGGACTACTGTTCTCATCTTTGGAGTTGTCATCACAACATCCCACTGAGTGCAAGTACTCACTACCCAGCCCAGTGAACTAACAATCATTATCGCACCAGATTCACAAACGAATGCCATTGTCCTGTAGGACAATTTGATGTAGTGAACTTGGATCCTTAAACCTAAGCTGGCTGTTGATCAGCGTTTCAGCTACTGCTGCAACTTGGCTAACTTTGCTAACAGTCTAACTCTCTGCCTTCGGGCGGAGAGGAACCCGGACGAGGCTCCGCCGAAGGGCAGAGTCTCGTTCGGGGTGGTTGACTGCCCCTGAACCCGTTTATGCGGGTTCAAAGAGGGAATATTTTTGGCCGAGCCTAAGGGCTCGGAGATCCCATGTTAAACCCGGCCTTGTGCCACATGTAACCATCGTGGTTGGGGGGGGTAGCTAAATATCACTACTGCTGCCATTTAGACTTTGATTGCTGCTGTTGCCGCTGGTATTTGGCTTTCTCCTACTAAGGAGATAATCATCTTTTTCTTTCTATATGCCGTGTCCTTTCAGGATGTAGGCGATCATGACTCTCCACCTCCCTCTATTCCTTGCAACTTCCATCCCTCTGCCACCTCCCCCAGACCTCATTCTGTCATTCACTTGCTTAAGGCCGCTAGATATGTCATGTGTTTTTTTTCCTTGTCTCTCTTTCGACCCGTGAGTATCAGATTCTCCAGACCCTCCTTCATCATTATGTGTCTCAGGAACATTAGCTGCCTCTTCCTGATGTTAAGTATAAGCCTCCTCCTTGTTTGCATCATCGTTGCTCACACGGTCGGTCCATGATATCCTCAGCATCCTTCTGTAGAACTACATCTCTGTCGTCTCCAGTCTCTTATGACCTAGCATATTCGCTGATTCTTTTAGAGGTCTAACGTCCAATGTTCTGCCTTGACCATTATTTACCTAGAATTACTATGGAGGGAAACGTGTAATCAGCCCCTGTGGAATGAAGTGAAAATATAGGGGGACAAGGCGTGCGATAACTGAGCAGTACTAAATAAAAATAAGAACTCGACGATACCCCTAGATCATAAGCAGCGAGATGGGAACAGTCTGCTCTCGTAACGCAAATAAAGGGTTCAGTTTGGAATTCCCTGTAGGTTACTAAGATCGATATACACCTGAGGAAGGTCAGAAACACAACGACCGAACCATTCCGATAACAAAAACGATGAGGATAATAGTCCGAATGTAAATAGTGTAAATACTAATTAATTTATTTGAACAGAAAGAATTTAAAAATAATGATTTATTGTTCCGATTTTACGTTGACCATTTTAGACAAGTTTTCTCATTTTTATTGTCTTTTTGACAACATTTCAAGCACCCTACTTTCCGGTCTTCCACAGGTGTAGTACGGAGTAAACAGAACCTTTCATTTGGCAGAAACTTATCATTCTATAAAGCTAAAAGAACTACTCAGTTGTTCATGAAGACAAAAATAATCGTCAGAACTATTGCTTTGATTATATCTCTATCTATCTATAAAAAGGTGTGTGTGTGTGTGTGTGTGTGTGTGTGTGTGTGTGTGTGTGTGTGTGTGTAATGAATGCACGGCCGCAACTTTCGACGGATTTGCACCCAAATTTATATGCACATGCTCCAAGTTAGTGGAAAGGCCAAGACCGACTTTGCATTTCCCAATTCCCATCGATAGTGGAAATAATCGATTTTTTATGCTTCTACGGCAGTTTTCATGTGGTTTGCAGCCATTTTCTACTGGCCAGAGTGAGAGCCTATAGCTGGCTGCCACGAATAGGCAGGAAAATTCTATTGGCCAGAGTGAGAGCCAACAGCTGACTGACACGGATGTTAACTAGCATGCTAGCATGCAAAAATAAATCGATAGCTGCATTCGTCACAAGTGGGAAAAATTTAAATCAGCATGACACTTTACTCCAATTGGCTCATTCGCTTGCTTAAACTCAACGTTGATTCTGATTCCGTGAGGTCATTACTCACATACAGAAATAATAGGTCGATTTAGCACCGGACAATAGAGTAATTATGGACACTAACGTATTTACAAATCGAATGTATTAATATGAAATTAACTATTTATGATATACGCGACGCAACACATTCACCTGAAGAATTTAAACAGTGAGCAGTTAGATGTTCTCTCTTGTGATGCCTTTCATCTCCTTCACATATTTATGCACTGCCTCATCTAGGGATTGAATTCAGGATTACGAAAGAACAATCAGAGCTGTGCCCTTGGGCAGTGAGATTCTACACTTCCGATCCCGTAAAGACGACAGCATCACGTTGAAATATAGGTATTCGTACGATCATCGAAATTAAGTTACATCGAGACGGGTCAGTACCTACATGCGTGACTATTTAGGAATACCAGATGCGGTAAGCTTGGATGTGCGGATGGTGCAATAAATAAAGGCTCGGAATTGGAAATCGGCTAGCCGAGTTCCAATTCCAGTCTGGTTTGTTATATTCACGTACGCTCAAATACCCTCAGGAAAGACTTAATCCGCCTCTTCCCCCCCCCAGCTATGGGTTAATTTATAGGACTTATATCAGGAAATCCTTATTATTTTCTAATGATTCTTAAAATTTAAAATTATTTTCTGGCTTTAAATGACCTGAAAATGGTTTGTAAGCCGTAAATTTAAAAAAAAGAATGTCATTGAGGCTAGTTGGAAGGAAACGTAGAAAGGAAGAACCTGACGTAGTACTTCTTAAGAAAATTCTCCAAAATTCTATTTAGGAGCTTGCTTAAAAGAAATGTTTTGTTATTCCCAAATCATACTGCAATCAAATGGATTCGTGTGTTGAACATTTAAATCAAATTGAGAGATGATTCAATTTGAGCCATTGTTAAATAGCTCAAGAACGCACTCCTTTCATGTTCCTTTTTAATGGATTAAGATGATCGGTCCTTTTAGGCATTTGTTAAAGTTCAATGGATCAGGATTGAGAAAGTGGTCTTCTTTTTATCTGATCATGTTTAATGGAAATTGCATCCGCTGTGTTTGGTGTTTAATATACGATCGTTGGGTTGATTCGTTCATATATAATCGATTAAATTGAAACATCAGCTCTCGACAGTTTAAAAGCCTTGGATATTAGAAACGTAATTCGTTCATGTTAAAAACGTTTTCTATATTTAATTAATAAGATTCTAAATAATATATCCTATTTGGCAGAAACATTCCAGTCTATAAAACTAAAAGAAATACTCAGTTGTTCATCAAGACAGAAGAACTATTGTTTTGATTATACATTGAATATGTTTTAGACAAGTTTTCTCACTTTTGTTGTCTTTTGGACAACGTTTCAGCTGCCCTAATTTGCGGTTTTCCTCTGATGTTTGTTGTATACAAGAATAGAGTACACTGTTCCTGTTTATATCACAATATATAGTTGTCATCTTTAACTTTTAATTCTACATCCGGCGGCAAGACATCTGATCGGGAGATTGGATTGTTTAAGGAGCATGGAACCATCTCTTAATTGCTTTTGTTCCCTGATCCGCCCTGACCCCGAGTGGTAACTCCTGTTAGGGCAAATAGTGAACCCCAAAACAGAAATAATAATACTAGGAAAATATAAAATACCTATTTATAGTAAAATTACCAAAAATACCTATTTGAAGTAGAAAGGCTTTATTTAGGAAAATGACATTAATTTTTGGCATTAAATGACTCAGTGGGTTCTTATGGCGTAAAACAAACAAAAAAGCTTTTAATTAAATGAAAACAATTTGGGAAAATTTATTAAAATTCCGTGCGTATGATCTTTGGATTTATTGTTCTGCGTTGTTATTTTTTATTTCCAAAGATTAAAAATTTAAGAATTGTTTTTTTGTACCCAAAGATATTTATTTACACTATTTATATTCGGACTATTGCCCTGATCTTTGTTGTTTAATTTGACAGACCAACGCTTTTATCCACTAGGTCATTGTCCCGTACATAATAGCCTGTAAGTTCAATCCCTGGCTCGGGCAGTGTGTACTTATACTCAGTGGAAACGTGCGAGCAATAACTGAACAAAAGTAAATAAAAACAAGAACTAGACGATGTCCATAGACATGCGCAGTGGAACGAGAACAGTCTACTCTCGCAGATTAAATAAAGGATTCTGTGCAGAATTCCCTGTAGGTTACCCAGATCGATATACACCTGAGGAAGACCGGATGACACAAAGACCGAAACGTTGTGATAACAACAACAAAGATGAGGAAAATAGTCCGAATATAAATAGTATAAATAATGATAAATTCTCATATCAGACATGGGCAGTGGAAGGAGAATAGTCTATCAGCGTAGATTGTAGATTATATAAAGAGTCCAGTTGAGAATTCCCTGTAGAGAGATATACACCTCAAGAAGGACGACGGGCACAACGGTCGAAACGTTATGATAACAACAACAAAGATGAGGACAACAGTGAGAATATAAATAGTATAAATAATGGCAAATCCACATAGAAGAAATTCAAAAACCTAAGATATCTGTGACAAGCAAAAATTATATTAGTATAACACAAGGTTCTAAGCATGACTCACCAACACCAGTAAAAGTAGCAAAATGAATAGAATGCGAAGAAGAAGAATGTGAAGGACAAAAAGAATGTGAAAATTCGAAGAAGAAGAAAGCGAAGAAGCATGCGAAGAAGAATGCTAAGAAGAATGCGAAGAAGAAGAATGCGAAGAAGAATGCGAAGAAGAATGCTAAGCAGAATGTGAAGAAGAACAATGCAGAGAACACAAAGAATGTGAAAAATGCGAAGAAGAAGAATGCGAAGGAAAATGCTAAGAATGGGAAGAATGTGAAGAAGAAAATGCAATGAATACGAAGAATGCGAAGAAGAAGCGTCAGATTTAAATTATGTTTAGTAGATAATCCCTGGTTCAATCAATATAGAGCAGCAAGCGGCTTTACGGCCTACAAATGATATCATCGATGAAAAAAAAATTATCTATATATATATGAGAGACTGATTCAGAAATAAAAAGGGACTATCTGAACCTCTTAGAAGTGGGGCCCATGCGATTAAAAGACCGTGTGCCGCATTCGAAACAAGTGGGTGTACTTCTAAATGTGTATTGGGCAGCAATTCTTCATTTATACAAGTTTCATTAAAAATGGTTGACAAGGTACTGCAGTTAAGTTATTTAATTCTTCTTGTGTTCTTATAATTTTCTTCTTTTCTGCACATAAACTATGTAGAATTTGTCCAAATGTTTTGTATGTCTCTTTCGGCTATACTTTTAGCCATTATCATCACTCTAGATGCATACATAAAACAATCCTCACAGACAGTTAAAAATAAATAGAAAATCATCCTTGATAATATGTATTTACTTAAATACATTTAATCTTTGTCAATGCGCTTACTCCACTGGTGAATATTAAACAAAATCAGACATTATACAGTTAATGTTTCAGATAAAAATCCTTCTAAATACATGCAAAGGATGCGAAATTATTAATTTGTTTCTCTCTTGCTATCACTACTCCTCACTATATATATATATATATATATATATATATATATATATATATATATATATATATATATATATGTACCGGTGTAGCAGCATGCGGTAATTGCACATCCAACAAAATGTTTAGTATCTAAAAAAAAACACTAAAACTAACTGAGCTACATATGTAGCCATCTTAACACTATTTGTCGTAAGAATCTCTGAAAAACCCTTTGATTAATTCAGCTAGAAAGCGGAGAGGTTAAAATGGGCAATAGTCAGAGGAAAAAGATCATTCAGGCCTTCAGTAATGCTACCAACATTCGTACTCTGGCTTCCATCTTCAAAGTCCATTCAAGAACCATCAAGAGAATGGTGAATAAGTTTAAAAAGGAGTTGAGCAGTAGAGAGGAAAACTGCATCAGGAGGTCACAACAGCAAGAAGGATCATCATTTCAACTTAGAGCTAGATACATTCTTACTGTTCAAAGTAGAGTCCAACAGAATTATAAAAACATCGGAGAATTCCAGTAAGATATCTTTAATCATTTCTAAGATACGACGGTTGAAAACTTACTCTGACAAATGGACAATTTTGCTGTTACATGATTTGGACAATTTCGCTGTTACACACACACACACACACACGTGTGTGTGTGTTTGTGTGTATGTTTGTGTGTATGTGTTATATGCGCGTGCACACAAATTTAAATGTAAGAATCTATTGATTATAATTAGATAATTCTTATCAAGCATCTCAATTATACAAACTCTTAAGCCATTAGATTATGTCGCCTTGATAAGGATGTTTAATGGATTATCAATGAAAGATACCATCTTTTTGCTTCCGAGGATGGCCGAAAACAGACGCTAGAATAAGTGAAGAGGGGAAATGGAACGATGGCAAAAACTGAGGTTGATATGAAAGAGAAATAGATAGATATTAATAGTAACCATTTACAAAATTTGGCCCACCAGCCCATAATAGGATATATAAATTGCGAATACATTCGGTTAAAAAAAAACAAAAAACAACTCTATATGGATTTTTCAATTCGCCCACGTTGCTACCGAATGTGACACAAGGTCAGTTTAAAGTGGATTTAATGGCATTAGCGTGCCAAAAATATCCAAGCCTCCTTTTTTGGAGACGTCTCAGGCGCCGAGTAATGACTATAGCCTCCTCACGAAGGAGAGATAATTTCCTGGAGGGATCGCTTCTCGGGGCTGGTGCATAATATTTTTTTCAACTTCCCCGATAGAAGCGAACTTTTAAATTTATAGCCGTCTAGGAGAAGGAAATTTCGGCAAACTTGGACATTTGTGCGCGCCAAAAAAATATCAAAGTGACAATTTTCCCTTTGACACCGCTATTATTATTTTTTTTACTTCTTTATTGATTTCTCATTTAAAGTAATAATAATTATTATTATTAAATCGTTACATTCGACGAAAAAACTGTTTACTCCGACATCCAGTGTAAAATATATATGTGTGTGCTTATGCATGTATAAATATACTTCGGGTAGATGGAACTCATCACACCGGAAGGGTAGGCCATGTAAGAGAAGCAAAACTCTGATTTAAAAGCTTCGCTGCCTGGCGGCCATAGCGAATCATGGGAAAGGCTTCGGGAGTAAACCCTGAGGGCAAATCCGGAGCCGGAGTTCTTAAGACAGTTTGATGCTATGTTCAACTTTGTTCTGGCAACTCCTGCGACGACGCCGGTGCCAAGTTGCATGGAAATCTACCTTTCCCTTGGACAACATCAGTAACCAGGAGAGGGGAGACGTGCTGCAGGGGCAACCGCCGATCCCTCATAAAAACCTACCCAGGCCTGCGCTCTGGAGAGGACACTCCAGCGACGTCAAAATACGGGAAGCAACAGTCTACTGATGGGAAGATTCCAAAGGTCCATCTATACGGGAAACTGTCCACCGAAAAGGAAGCTCGTCTTCCCTTCAAAGACGTCTGCAAAAGTAAGATAAGACTGATGGGCATGGACATCGAGAGGTGAGAAAACGTCACGAAGGTTTGCCGCCGGGGAGACGCGTGCCGGAAGGAAAGAAAACAACAAGGCCACGTCAAAGGAGAGTGTCTTCGTATTGTTTATTAACATTTAACTTTTGCTAAAGAAGTCGCGCCGTTTTCTTTTCAAAAGATCTTGATAGGTTAAATTGTTATGTTGTTTTCCTTCCGAGCCAACACGTTGCTTGTAGGTCTGTACAGCCATGACAGATTCTGCACCACCATCATTAGCTGAGGCATAGCTATTTGGGCGCAGATCCATGGTCTCTCGAGACAGGTGGATGGCACATATATAAATATAGATAGAAAAAGCCAATGTTGATAAAATAGCAAGGGTAACAAAGCATATAGGGCCCTCAATCAGGCTGTTCATCCCCCGTTTGGTGATAGTAGGCACCGGCCCTGTTTGACTGTAGGGCATGTGTCTGGTATACTCTTATAAGATTAAGTTTCATGATAAATATATTATGTTTTGTATAGATGTATCCCATCGTCACTTTGTTAGCGTGCTGCTCACTCTTATTCAATATCGATATCAAGCAATAATAATAAAGTTCATCTTGACATAACATTATCGAAGAATCTTTTAAAACTATTTTTGGTGCGTGGCAAAATAAATAGAGGTTGAATCAACAAGTAAAAATCTTAGCAGATGATGGGATTTCTGTGTAAGTAGAAAAGCAAACATCAGTTTGCCCAGTGTCCGGAATAAAAACATCAGCTTCTTTGTTTATTAACATTTAACCTTTACTAAAGATATCGCGCTGTTTTCTTTTCAAAAGGTCTTGATAGGTTAAATTGTTATGTTATTTTTCTTCCGGCCCAACTAGCATCGATCCTCATTCCGAGCTCAATATTTGTGACCTTATGCCAGAACTAAGCTTAGTAAATTACATTATTTAATGTTCATTCTCTTATTTCTTTTTTTTTTTCTTTATAACTGATGACAGATACGTTTGTGTACAAGGAGTTGACATATAAACGAGCCATGAGTTTATCGGGTATTAATTATTCCCTTTAGTATTTCGACAAGGTTACCGGGATGCTTTATATGTGAAGGGATATTGTTCTAATTGGTGTTCTTTTAATTGTTTTAGTTAACTTGTTCTCATTAAAGTAATAGTCTAAATTAATCGCCTAGACTTATGGCCTATCCAAAATGCATAAAGCCAGTGAAAATTATCACATATGGAATTGGTAATGTTCTTTCATAGTCTGGTAAAAGGCATGGGCCAAATTTTGATACCATTTCCTGTAATAAATAGCTCTTCACCTATTAAAAATCCAGACAACGTGTTTTATTATATATATATATATACATATATATATATATATATATATGTCTGTATCTGTGTGTGTGTATATATATATATATATATATATATATATATATATATATATATATATATTTGGTTGACGATCGCAAAAGCGTGAAACCCAGGGTCACAAACTCACATCTATCCAACCAAATATGTTAGCTCTATCTCTGATATTGAGCGCTTTCTAATAAGTAGCTCGCATATAATATATAAATAATTATATATATATATTTATTTATATTTATGTACACTTTTCACATATATATATTTATATATATATATATATATATATATATATATATATATATATATATATATAAAAGAAAGAACAGACAGATTAAGAATCAACCGTTCTTTGCGTTGTTATGACTGAACATGTGAATGAATGAGAGACTAATTTTTACAAATAGTTTTTTTTTCAATCTAGCCAAATTCATCTCTCTCTCTCTCTCTCTCTATATATATATATATATATATATATATATATATATATATATAATAAATTGGAATTGGGCAGCAAGAATTCCTTTAAGCAGATTTTGATGAACAATATGAACAATATCGACAAGATTTCTCGGTTCAATTTTATTTTTGATTCCGACTTAGTAATGCCCTAGATACTCCTGTATAAAGTCGACTTCATGTATAACGCGACACCTGGATTTTTGCATGAATTTTAACTCACCCAGAAAAAACTGACATGTGTATAATACGACCGGCCACCGCAAATATGCATAATTTTAATCTCTTCCCAGAAATTACCAATATATATATATATATATATATATATATATATATATATATATATATATATATATGTATATATATGTGTGTGTATGTGTGTGTGTGTGTGTGTGTATGTGTATACATCCTAGTATAGGATTGGTGTAGACGGAATAAAATTCCAATAACCAAAAACACTATTCTTAAAAGAGTGCTCACTTGTAAAAATATACTCAACTGGATTACGTATGTGTGACGTAATAGGTAAAGATGTATTGCAGCTGTGTGCATGAGGTAGTAAGGATTTAATACGATTTAACCGCTGAATTATTGTTTAGAGCAAAAAGATATTATACTATATTCTAATTGGCAAATGATCTAGAGTTTTTTCGGGCAAAAATAGAAAGATGCTATGACATGAATACGGCAATTTCAGACATACACGTGATAACTGCAGACACCCATACTCAGTGGAAGAACGGGACAACCAACGACTCACATGTCAGTCTCCGCTGAAGTCGAACATTGTATTTGTCCACCAACAAATTTATTAATAATGATAATATTATCGGTCACTAAAAACTACCTCCTTGTCACTTGTTCCTACCAGTAGGCTTCTAAGCAGAGCTGTTGGCCCGTGGTCACCTCCCAGTCGCGGCGCGAAGCTGTAATGTTTCTTCCACCGGCGTTTTGGGGTTGACTATTAGTCAATGCTAACAGCCTGTGTCCCGGTCGATCGGTAGTCGTCGCTACTCGGCGGAATCCCTTTATCAGGATACCAATATGTGACACTGGCCCGTCCAGGGTCGAATTCTTGTCGTCGTTGTTAACGGCTTCACGCCAGCTGTAGCGGTTCCATACCAGCTCTGTCGTTCCCAGCTCACTTCTAAAATCTAGTTACCGGAGTAACTGCTTCAATCTCAAGTCTAACCTACCCACGTTGTGATTTTGATCTTAGATAGACGAGATCAATCAGACGTTGGGCCGTAGTATAAGCTGATTCCAGACTGAAGGTGATATCGACAAGCGTAAAGAAAAAGAAGCAATTAAAAAAAACCCAAGAGGTTCAATTATGTTCAGAAATAGCAAATTAACTTTATCGGTCTGTTATATACAGGAGTGTGTTTCTCTCCCAGCCCGTTGCCTACGGAATGTGACACTTTTACGTTTCAAGCAAGTTGTGGTATCTTAAGTGAACTGATTTAGTTCTTAGATGCTGGATTGGCTTCGTTCGTCAGTATAACTTGCTATTGATAGGATAGGCGAAGTCGGAGGACGTGGGATCTCTCGGTCAACTTCTGCGAGGCAACACTCTGGTGCCCAATACTCGAACTGAAATGCTCGACTGTCTGTCGAACGGGCCGAGGACGTTCGTTTATATGGGTACAGACCAAAATCCATTTCGGGGCCAGACGCGGCCTGGGGTTCTCGGTAAATCTCGATTCCCAACAAGAAATCTCTTTGTTGTCAGGCCAGGAAAATTGATTACTTCCCATTTTTGGAAAATTAATCACTTTCCATTTTTTTAGGGGTCTCCCTCGTCCATGAGAGGAGGTCGGAGGAGAGCTATCCTCCTAAACTCTTCCTCTCTCACATTGATATCTCATACCAATCCCGTCGTGGGCGTTAATAACTTCTCCGTCGTTCTCATCCATTCACCTCCGCCTATCACCATTGCTAACACTCGACCAATGGCATCCCGGCTGTGCGGGTGTGGCTAAGCTGGCCTCTTTAAAATTATAATCCAGAATTTTTGTTTACAAAATTCTCCTGCTTCCCATCGGCCAAGATTTTTACGAATCCCATATTGCCACTTAAAATCCATCATATCTTTTGGTCACTCAGCAATCTTTACCAATTCCATCAATCACTGTCAAAGTTTGCCATCTGGTCCCTTCGTGAAGTTAGCTTATGCTGGAACGTTTGGCTTCTTGAGAAATTAAATTCTTTATCTCACCAAATTACAATTCTTCCACTCTAACTTTTCTCATGCACAAAATTTTACAATCATCATATTGCTACTCAACGTCTCGGCGTCTAAAAGCGACATTTTGGTAAAGTAAATAACGATCCTCTCCACCTGTGTCGAGACAAATGCCAAAATTTTATAATCACCATATTGCTTTTCCTTGCCAGCACTCAAGAAATATAAAATAAAATAAATGATATTTTGGAAAGATAATTAATATTGATTCTCCCTAGCCCGTATCGGCAATCGTCTCAGGCTGAAATTTTTATGACCACCATGTGGTCTGCCCGATATCTTAATGCTTTGTTTATCTTTTCGGATTCTCCCATTTTCTCTCGGCAAGGCACTTCTTTACAACAATATTAATCAATTTGATAAAATCTCACATATGTCTTTTTCTACGGGTTTACTCTCTTTTGTGAAAAGTATCTTTTTCGTAAATAAAATAAAATCTTTTTAACATCGAACGGTATATCTTTCGGGATACCTTCTTTCCGACTTCAGTATTTCCTGTTTTAATTTCTATGGTTAATTAGTTAGCCATTTACCATAGCTAAATAGTGTCACAGACGACACTACATTTTATCTTGTCATAATAGTAAATCCAGCATTGCTGACAAAGTTAACTTGGCCGATGATCTCGAAAAAAATCTTCAATCTGTGGTTGAGTGGGGCAGGAAATGGCTGAATTTTAATGCATCCAAAACGAAACTGCTGTCGTTTTCCATAGAGAAACGCCCCTGCCACCTGTCAGCATTGTTGATGCTCCTCCACGAGAGCGCCTCAATGCGCCTTCTCACGTTCTCCAATGACCTGAAGTGGAACAACCACATTGAATCACTTGTTGCATCTACTGCATGGAAAGTTAGTTCTCTATAGCACGACAGAAGGTTTTAATCGTTTCAGTCCATCCTTCACATCTACAAATCTACCATTCGTCCATGGAATACTGTTGCCAGATATGATCCGGTGACCCCCCACCCCGCTGATCATCTCGGGGTTTTCGACAAAATCCAAAGACGAATATGCAATGTGATCGGTCCTGGCTTGGGCTCTCGACTCTAGTGACTTTCTCATCGACGTAATGTGACTTCCTTCTGTCTTTTCCATAAATATTTTCATGGCAACTCCTCTGACGAGCTATTTTTATTGTTGCCCCGACTGCATTAATTTAAGCGTTCTACTAGGTTGGCAACTCGGTTCCACAATTTCACTGTAAAAACAGTTAAATGTAACCGCCTATGCTACTCCAACCGTTTCTTCTCTCGCACTTCCCGACAATGGAACTCCTTTCCTCTTACTTGCTTCCTTAATAATTATAATCTTCAAAAATTTAAATGTAATGACAATCGACATCTACTGTTGCCCGTACTTCTTTCTATCCTCCTCCGTTCTTCTTTTTATCTTTTCCTCAATCCCCACACCCTATACCCAGTCTTTTCTCTTACTTACAGTCTCCGTAGCCCCTTGCGTACTAGTGGCACTCCCGCCTTGCTTGGGGGTGAAATGCTTTAAAAAAATTAAGTTTCCATCTTCTTAAGAAAATCGGTAGTGTTTGTGCGTGAAAGAGACCGTATGAGGCTGTAGTTCCCGGCTGTGAGCAGAATGCTGGGCACGGTTATTTGAAGGTGGTGAGGACCTGTTCTGGTTCACATTGACCACTAGTGCAACTGTAGACATATACAGGCTTAACTGTCAGTATTATTGTAGGCCTATTGGACAATCGCAGTCTCTCACACGTTTTACGCAGAAAGCACCTCAGTTTTTAAACATTCTTTTCACGTCTGACTTTTGAGAACTTGTCATTTTTAACCTGAAGAGGCCTTTCTGTACCGCCTGCTCCTAGGATGATCGTTCGGAGGCTACAGCTCCTCACGTGTCTAGGTTAATGCCTGGGGTCCTCAGTTTGGTGGTACATATCTCACGTACTCACCACCAAACTGTACATTCTTTATCCCCACGCAAACCAAAGGTGAGTATGCTCTATAAAAGCTAAGTATCATTCGCTTTTCACCCAGCCTTTGTTAGATATAATAAATTCTGGCAAGTCTTTTGAGATGTTTATCAAATATTAATATTTAATTTTGCAGTCTTCCAGTAGACAGATGCGCAGTGCACTCGTAACTTTACCCAAATTAAAATGGATACCGGATCTCACCAGTTGCCGTAAAATAGGAAATCTACTTTTGCGCCCGTGTGTGTGTGTATGTGTGTGTGTGAACTGAATCTCCAAAAATTTAGATACCGTTACTTTTTCTGCATACATTTTGCTTCTATGGAAGATCGTTATTGTAAACTGAGATGTGGTAGCTATGGTTGCTCTTGTAGGTGACGCTTAGAATACGCCGGCTAGATCTCAGAAAATTGATCCCCACCAAAATGGACCACTTCCCGTGAGCATACTTGCAGACTCGCGTATAAAACGGACCATTTCTAATTTTTGTTTTTACTCTAGTGTAAACGGGGCTTGAATTTTTACCATTTCAGTTCCAGTGTAAGACGAACCTCTGTCTTCATTTTTTTATTCTGGTGTTAACTGGACCTATGTGTACTTTTTGGCTCTAGTGTAAACCGGATCTATGTCTAACTTTTTTTATTCTAATATAAACCAGACTTATGTCTACCTTTTTGGCTTTAGTGTAAACCGGATTTATATCTACTTTTTTTATTCTAGTGTAAACCGGACCACCATTTACAACTTTTTCTACTCCAGTGTAAACCGGATCCTTATATCTAGTTTTATTATTCTAGTGTAAATCGGACTTATATCTACCTATGCATTAATTCATTGTTGTATTTTTGTTCTATAAGATTTATTCGACATTAAATACGCCAACAAGGATTTATAGAGTCGTTAAATTAACCATCTGCGCTTTATGGAACCATATATTATGAAAGAATCTAAGTTTCTAATCAGATTTGGAGGCACAGTGGAGTAATGGATAGCGGCTCGGATTGAGGAATCGGAGAGCCGCGTTCGAATTCCACTTACATGCTAATAACCTTGGGAAATCTTCTTCCCTCCCATCTGTGGGTAAATAACAGGACAGACAGTTTTGTAGCCTTGAAAGACAACTGGTCTACCGCAGAAAGAAAGAAATGGCAAATCACTATCGGGATAAAAATCTGCCACATCATGTATCATGCATGGCACATAACTGACTGAATCGGATTCTGATTAAGACCAAGAGTTACTGTTATGAAACAAATACCGTATTTGACGGTGTATAAGACGCACCCCAATTTCAGCAGGGCAAATCAAGAAAAAATTAGTAAAATTAGTAGTGAATGCCTAGTTTATATTTATGAGGTATTATTTTGGTTAAACAAGCCATGATTACAATTAAACGAAAAATAATAGGAAAAAAGTACAAGAGCCTATAAAAACTTATATCTAAAGGTAAGAAAACAAAATAAAAATCTAACAATTATTACAATTGAGCAAAAACAATACAGTTACCATTAAAATTCAGTCAAAAATTTTCCTTTATATGATCTGTAAAACCTGCGTTTTGTAAACGTCTCAGTGGAATAATTAGGATATAAAAATTCTGATTGTATTTATACCAATGCAACTGGAAGCTATCACAAGAAAAATATTAATGAAACAAATATATTTTACAAATATATAATTTGAATTTATTGCATATAATTTTAATGAAACAAAATACTAATATTAAACGTGATGAAATTAATATAATGAATATTAATCAATGATAACACTTTTAATCTGCATAATAGCCTTTTAAATAATGACAATAAGTATATGAAAGTTACTCTAAAGTCTAAGCTAATAGGAGTTGCCAGGTAGCTAATTTCGGCCGATTATCGCGGATTTTAAAACTACATATAGCATATAAGATGCAGGGGAATTTTAAAAGATATTTTTAATTAAAAAGTGCGTCTTATATGCCGTCAATTACGGTATATTTACACATTGCGGTAGACTCTTTATTTTATGCAATACAATTAAATATAAGTTGATGTTTACTCAAATGATGAAAGGTTATTAGAAACTTTCAGAAACCAGTTGTAAAAAAAAGTGTGATATTTATTCCTCTAATACGTGTTTTAAGCGTACAAAATGTTTTTAGGATGTCTTACATTCTCACTTGATTTTTGAAGCTTTAAGCTCTTAGCTGAAAACAAATACATTCTGTATTGTCTAAAACTACATCACTGGCAGATATCCCAGCTTATTCTAACACTAGTTCAAACATATGGGAAACCGTTGGAGATCGACGGTTGGTAAGTAACAATGGCCTGCGTGTCTAACTTGCTGATCATAGATCTACGGCCAGGAGTCCTATAAACTTTGGAAGGTGTTGTAGAGGAGTTTTCACAGTGGAGGCTTGTATTTCAATAAGTCGTCCTAAATTAGGTTCGACGTACAAAACGTTAGGAACTTGAAATAAGAGTTAATAACGCAGCAATCTAGTTGTGATGGTTGATACTTCAATGTCCGAAATCGACTGACACGCTCAACACCACTGAGCCCAACTGTCGACCTCTACTACTAATACTACTTATTATGGGTGGGAGAGTCTATTAATAATAGAATAGGTACGTCAGGTATAACAGAAGGTCTGGGTAATCTTTGAGAGTCTGCAGATTCAATATGTAATTTATGAGTGCTTATTTCTCGTCATACTATGAGCGAGCAATGTTTCATCAGATATTTTTAAATTTATCTTTTCCTGTCTACTTTTTTAATAAGCGTTCTTGAAGATATATGTGTCGTATTATATATAACGAACCCTCTTCGATAGCGATATCAGTACGCGTCAAGTTAACGATGACCCATTCAGTTTCGTGTTATTTTACACACTACCTCTCATCTGTTTTACAAAAGTGTAAACACACACACACACATATATATATATATATATATATATATATATATATATATATATATATATATATATTAAGGCATTAAAAATAGAAATGTAATATTGTAGGCCATGATAAGTTTAAAATAAACACACACCAGTCGACCGGTTTCGTCCCCTCTCGTCAGAACTGTTAACGGGGAATTTAGATTATGAGGAAAAGAAAAAAAAAAAGTCTGTCATTTTTTTTTTTTCCTTCCTTCCCTGTCCATTCATTCATGTCACCCATGACAGATTTTTTTTTTCTTTTCTTTTCCTCATAATCTAAATTCCCCGTTAACAGTTCTGACGAGAGGGGACGAAACCGGTCGACTGGTGTGTGTTTTATTTTAAACTTATCATGGCCTACAATATTACATTTCTAGTTTTTAATGCCTTAATACGCTTTTTGTACCGTTTCAAACCTATTTAAATATATATATATATATATATATATATATATATATATATATATATATATATGGCGTATTGAATAGAGAGATTGTTACCCCCTCTTATTTTTTTAATTATAATTTTTAAAGTTTAAAATGAATTTCTAAAAATGAAGAAAGCATTCTTGAAGATATATGTGGCGTATTATATATACGAACCCTCTTCGAGATTGGAATCACTACGCGTCAACAGGACCAAGTTAGCACGGCACCGGGTGGGTCATCATTATTTTTCACACTGTCCCTCAACTGTTACACACAAAAACGTATATATATATATATATATATATATATATATATATATATATATATATATATATGTGTGTGTGTGTGTGTGTGTGTGGCGTATTATATATAGAGAGATTATTATCATTATTATTATTATTATTATTATTATTGATCAAATAAAATACTAATTTTACAGAAATGCCTTTCATTTTCAAATCTTCTGTTAAATTCACTCTCCAAGGCAAACCAAACTATTCAGATATTTCGTCAATGGTCTGATGTTGATCTTCATTGACAGTATAGAAAACCTTTCAAGATTTTTTGTCATTCTATCTTGTTGAAGGTCGGTCAAACTGTATTTGATCCTCAAGTCATATTTCATCATATTCGAAATGCGAATAGGTCGGTATGTAGATAAATGTGTTCCTGGACGAGAAAAGGCTAATAACGACAACATCTTTTTCCTTCATTCTTAAAAAAAACAAAAAAGAATCTTTTTTTTTTTCTTTTCAAGCAACCATCATGAATAAGACACACCAGAATCGAGAAAGAAAAACAAGAAGAATTTGCAGATATAAAACGAATTGCAAAGGAGACCAATGGGAAAAAAGGAAACTGCAGCAGTCTTATGATGGACAGAGACCAAACAAGTCGATGGGTCATGATCCAGGCTAATATCAATCTCTAGTAGAGGGCTTGTAGTCTGTGCGGGAGGGGTCAGGGAATCGGAAGGCGTGACCGTGAAGTGGTTGTTGGAAGTCTGGTGTTCAATATGGGTGGACAGTAGAGAGTGTTGAAATTGGAATGGAACACACACATACAGAGAGAGAGAGAGAAAGAGCGGAAAAGAAAAATCTTTTTCTTTAGCTACCTGTTTTTAGGGAATAAGGGTTTGGCATATCGTGCCTGATTTGGGATGACAGGGCTGAGAGATCAAATGATGGTATCGAAATAAGGGGGGGATGATGGGAAAGGAAGAAAACTAATGGAGATAACAAGAGAAAAATAAAAAAAGAAAAAAGTAGAGGGAATAAAAAGAGTAAAATTAGGGGAAAAATATGTAGGAATTCAGAAATAAAAAAGAAAAACATAAATAGTCAACAGACAGGAAGGAAGGAAATATAAAACAAGCAAAAGGTTATGAGTAAGAATAAAGGTGGATATATAGAGAGAGGAAGGAAAAAATAAAGTAGGAAGTAGAGAGAAAAATGAATGAAAAATAAAGAGAGTTAGAGAGAAAATGAAGGAAAAATCAAGAAAGAATTAGAAGGACGTAAAGTGAAAAATGGCGAAAATAAAGAAGGAATTAAAGAGAAAATAGAGAAAAAATACAGAAAGTAGACAGACAAATGAAAGAATAAAGAAAGAAAGAAAATGAAAGAAAAATAAAATTACAGAGAAAATGAAGGAAGTTGACAGAAAAATGAAGGAAAAATAAATAAATAAAAAACAGATCAAATGGAAGTTAAAATCAAGGTGAAAACAATGAGGAAGAGGAAAGAAATACAATGGCTGTAAAGAGACTAAAGAGAAAAATAAGGAAAGAAAAAGTCAGAATATGGAAGAAAATACTGACTAAAATACATTAAAAAGGGGATAAAAATTAAAATCTGTAAACAGATCGAAAGTAAGACAAATGATGTAAGAAAAGACAGAAAAAGAAGAAAGTTAGAAAAAAAGACGGAATATGAAGAAAAAACGATAACAAGGAATGAAAAAAAATAAAGAATGAAAATGTTTTTGAAAAACAAATAAAATATAACTTGAATGAAATACGTCTTTGTAGATTAAAAGAAGGAATGAAAAGTATTTATGGGAGGTATTTCTGCTGCACCCTGAATAATTTCATAAACATGAAGTACCCCACTCACAAGGCCTTTTTTTTATTTCCTGTTAATTTTTATTCTTTTCTTTCTTTTTATCTCTATTTTTCTGCTCTTTCTTTTGTTTTTTCAACGTTTCTCATACCTCTTCTTTCTTTAGTATTCTCTCCTTTCTCTTCTCTTCTTTGTATCTATTCCATTATTTCTCTTCTCTTCTATTTTTTACTCTTTCTTCTTTTCCTTTTCCTCCATAATTTTCTCTTCTTTTGGCTTTCTTTTGTTTCCTCAAATATATTCTCTTTCTTTTCTTTCCTTTTCTCGTTTATATTTGTTTCTTCTTTCACTTCAGTTTTTTCCATTCTTCTTTTTTTCCGTACCTTTTCTTTCTTTTATTATTTCCTATTCTTTCTCTTTTCTTCTCTTCTCTTTAACTCACGCCTATTGTCTTTCCTTTTCTCGTTTCTATTTATCTCTTCTTTCACTTATATTATTTCCCCAAACTTTCTTTCCTTCTCTTCCCCGCTCTCCTCTTCCTTTTCCCCTATCATTTATCTACTTTCCCTCTCTTTCATTTCCTTACATCTATTTTCTTCTTCTTTCTCGTTTCTATTTTTTCTTCTTCTACCTCTATTCTTTTTCCATTATCCAATTTCTTCACTCTCTCCTCTTCTCTTCCTCCTATTATTTTCTCTCCCTTTCTCTATTCGTTTTCGTCTCTTCTCCACTCGGCTTTGCACGACAAAGTACATTCACACTAAGCATCGTGTATACGCACTATTTCGATTGCAAATCACATTGATACACAAAGATATAAATTGCTTCATAGTTCGTAAAATGCAGAAGTGGCTGGAGCAGGTTGGGTGCAATTTTACTCATATTTTTTGTTCTTGAGGTAAAGGCAATGATATAGGGTTCGCCTATGTCGGTAAAATAAACGAGGAGGAGGTATCAAACAAAAAAAAAACGTCATAAAAAACAAAAGCAAAGATCTATATCGAACTTGGAAGAATTACAAGAGAGATGGACAAGCGGCAAGAGGAAAATGTGACGAATACAAAAGAAGAAAAGCTTTAAAACAACAAAGCAACAAAAACAAGTGAATCACTGACAAATCTAAAAGAAAACCTAAAAAAAAAACAGGGAAAAGAAACGAGTGTGTAGCGGAGAGGATCATGGGATATGGTGAGAACGTAAAGAGTAAATAAGTCTGCAGCAAAGAGAACAACGAATGCAAGAGACAAAATGGGAATGTCTGTTGTCGACAAGAGAATCGTACGAAACACGATGAAGTGAGTTGAGAGAAAAGGTAGACGATAGGAGAAATTGTAGAAAAAAATGTTTAAATGGCGGGAAAATGAAAATAAGATTTAAAAACCTAAAGCAGAAGAAATAGCAAAAGGAAGAGAGTGAGAGGAGGAAGACATTGAAAATTGAAAAAGAAAAAGAAAGATATAAAAGAGTGGAATAAAAAATGAGAGAAAAAGAAGGCAGCAAAAAAAGAGAAAAAAAGAGAGAGGACAGAAATATAAATAAAAAGAGAAAAGAGAGATATAAAACCTGAGAGAAAGATGAGCGAATAAAGTAAGAGAAAAGAGAAAGAAAAAAGACGGAGAGAAAGAGAGAGAGCAAATATGAGATACAGAAAAAAATAACGACAGGAGAAGGAGAGTAAAAGAGGGGGGAGGTATCAAATAGAAAAAAAAAGACAAAAAAGAGAAAGAAGAATGAAAGAGAGAAATGAGAGGGAAAAGAGAGATAATAAAAAGAGAGGGGAAACACGAGAGAAAAAGAGAGAAAGAAAAAGAGGAAAGAGAGAGAGAAAAAGGCTGAAATATAAAAAAGAAAGAGAAAATAGAGAAAGAAAAAAGAGAGAGAAAATAAACAAAAAGAAAATAGAGAGATGAGAGAAAGAATCGTGGGAAAAGTGATATCTAAAAAAGTGAAAGAAAGATGGGAGAAAAAAATGAGAGAAAAAAGAGAACGATAAAGAGAAAGAGGGAGAGTGAAAAAGAGAGAGAGACAACATAGAAAAAGTAGCAGAAAAGGCAGAGTAAAAATGGAATATAAAAATAAGAGTTCCGTAATAAAAAGGACTTTTTCAAAAGGTTTCTTACAGAGTGAACAATAAATGTGGCTTTCGAATCGACAGGGGCAACGAGAAAGAAAAAAAATGGAGAAAATCAGCAGAAGAGTCGAAACCAATTTCAGATTAATTGTTCATTAAATAGAGATAGAAAGTGTGAGAACTCACATTATATATATATATATATATATATATATATATCAGCTATTTTTGTATGTGTGTGTTGACGACAGGGCCCATTTTTTCCCAAAGTCTGATATACCATGCCACATTAGCTCATATTTTTTTTTCCAGGGTTTGAATTCAGTGTTATACTACTGATAGACTGAATAGCCTTCCAAGAGTGAACCTAAACTACACAGTTATTTAACACACACACACACTTATATATATATATATATATATATATATATATATATATATATATATATATATATATGATTATTTATTTAAAAATATGATTCCAACTCGCAACATAAGAGGTCTCATGTTTCAAAACAAGAGCCGAAAACTTCAATATAATTATTTGAATTAAATTGAGTTAACTAAAATACTAAGGAACTTTGGATTATTTACCTAACCAGTTCTTTCCTATTTTTTATATATATTTTATATATATATATATATATATATATATATATATATATATATATATATATATATATATATAATGTTAAATAGCTGGGAGTGTCAATTCACTCAAAGAAACAGGATTTTTTTTCTCTTTATGATGGCCATGCTGAGCGAAACTAGTCGAGGAACTGAATTTAAATAATAAAAAATATTAATATACATATAAATGTTAAAAATTTAAATTTCAAACACATTCGGTTGTATATTCAAATTTTTACTTCATTATTTAAATTAAGTAAATAAGAAATAGTTTGTTGTATGCATGTTTTATAAAACGTTTCTATTTTTCAAAACACGGTGAAGATATTTGTCCATGTTCATATTATTAAGCTTTGTTTTTCTGTTTTTATTAATAAGGCTTCTATTATTTTTAGCCTTTTGTTTGCATGTAGATGATGTCAACAAATATATATATATATATATATATATATATATATATATATATAGACACCTCGAGGTGGTGTAATGGTTGGCAAGCTTGTCTCGCTAGAACTATTACGACTGAGTAGTGAGTTGAATCCTCACTGGGTGCCCCATACTTTCGGCCTTGTGCCATATCTAAGCTATGCTTGGAAAATCACTATAAGGGCACCTCAAGGCGGTGTAGTGGTTAGCAAGCTTGTCTCGCTAAAACAATTACGAGTAGTGAGATCGATCCTCACTGGGTGCCCCATACTTTCGGCCTTGTGCCACATCTAAGCTACGCTTGGAAAAAATATATATATATATATATATATATATATATATATATATATATATGGACCCTGAATGAAGCACCAAGAGATCACAGTCTTTTTCATACATGAAGGCAGGCCATATGCATGTTGCTATTTCGTTCTAGCATAAACAGACTGTCGCCCCTGGGTGTTGACTTCAGTGTCTATTTTTATATTTCCATACGCTCTCTCCGTGATATTGACTACTATAACCCTTCAGTATAGCATGCTTGAAATTTTTATCAAATATTTTTTTTGTGTGTTTATAGATACGGTTATGTCTTTGTTGCTGTTCAATCATATATAACGTAGGGCGCAGTACAATCAGGCCGGTAGGTGAAAAGAAATAAATATACTGTTTAATAAATAACTAGTGCGCCTACTCAAATACAAGTAACCCGCAAAAATAACGTTTAAATTGATAGAAAGGTGTCATATTAATAAAAATCCATTCTAAAAATTCTCTTTGTTTACATTTGGATAAAAAACTGTCTTTGAAAAAAAATTCGAAAGATCTACGATAAGAGAAATTACGGTTGAAAGCATAAAATTGGCTTCGCCTGGATATCTCTTCCTTCGTGGCCAAGCGGTGAAGCGATCAGGGTGACATGGTATCTCTCAGAGAATAGGTTTGGTTCCTGCTGAAAGGCGGAATTTTATCTTTAATAAGATTTCCCGAATATCCGGGCCGGTAGGTGAAAATAAATAAATACACTGCTTAATAAATAAACGGAGCATCCACTAAAATTAACGTTTGAAGTGATATATAATTATATATATAAATTAACGTTTGAAGTGATATATATATATATATAAATTAACGTTTGAAGTGACATATATATATATATATATAAATTAACGTTTGAAGTGATATATATATATATATATATATATATATATATATATATATATATATATATATAAATTAACGTTTGAAGTGATATATATATATATAAATTAACGTTTGAAGTTTATATATATATAAATTAACGTTTGAAGTGATATATATATATATAAATTAACGTTTGAAGTGATATATATATATATATATATATATATATATATATATATATATATATATATATATATATATATATATATATATATATATATATATATATATATATATATATATATAAATTAACGTTTGAAGTGATATATATATATATATAAATTAACGTTTGAAGTGATATATATATATATATATGTATATAAATTTACGTTTTAAGTGATATATATATATATATATATATATATATATATATATATATATATATATATATAAGCATTTCACCCCAAACAAGGCGGGATGCCACTAGCACGCAAGCGGTTACAGAGAGTTGCAGCGAGAGTAAAGAGGCGTGATAAAGGAAAAGGGTGAAGAGGGAAAAGACCAAGGCATCTGGAGATGTCGATTGACAATACATTTGAATATTTGGAGATTATAGCTATTAGGGAAACAAATAATTGGAAGGGAATTCCACGGAGAGGAGGTGCGAGTTATGAAGCTATTGGAGTAGAAGAGACGGTTACATTTAACTGTTTCGACAAATGAAAGGGTGAGACTGAAATGTCGAACTAGTGACCTAGTAGCTCGTCGGAGCAGTTACCGTGAAAATATTTGTAGAAAAGATAGAAGGCCCGGCGGCACGCCTGTTAGAGAGAGACTGTAGACGACATGCCCGATCGGGGCCAATCACATTGCATATATATATATATATATATATATATATATATATATATATATATATATATATATATAATTTATTTATCATATAGACGAAAAAGTTTACTCACTACAAAGATGCAACTTTTGTGTCGGTGCATTTTAATTGCACCTCGACGGTGAGATAACCATTTTTGGTTCTCACCCGTCGAGGTGCAAGTGAAATGCACCGAAACGAAGATACATCTTTGTAGTGAGTAAACTGTTTTGTCTATATGATAAAATTATAATAAATAACTATAGCTCTACTATCGGTATCGAGTCCTCTTTTGGATTAATGCAGTGATCGTTAGAATTTATATATGACTTTCGTTCTCATTGCATCGGATATATATATAAATATATATATATATATATATATATATATATATATATATATATATATATATATATATAATCAAAATCGTATAACTGTAGTTTTTCTATACTGTGTTCGCAATGTCGCAACAAATATTACATGCACAACAACAACAACAAAAAACACGGACGCAGATGGCTGGGTTAAAATGTCGAGTATTGTTGCTCTGACCACTGAACAATTATGACCAGCCTGTTCGCTGATAACAGAGTGAAGTGGGTAATGGGCCAGAAAAATAAACAAGACAGCAAATGGTGGCTATTATCAAAACAGAAAAAGGCCATTGAATCTGTCAAAGCCAGTGGTCAAGCCATCAATTTGCCTGACAACAGAGAAGCGCGCAAGGAACACGTTGACCCAGATGGTGAAGCAGTTGAAGTCTTTCTCGTGAGCCAGCTTGTTTATTGAAGGAAACGGTAATGACATTGCTGACAGTGGATAGGTGGGTAGCTATTCAGATAACCTCCTACATATTTCCTGTGCAAAGAAAGCCACCACTTATTTTTGCTTACTTTCCATTCGAGAGATACGAAAATTCTCGCACCTCGCACCATAAGTCACCGATGTAGAACGTCTTTTTATTTTTTGTTATCCACTTTTCCTGACTGACATCGTAATCTCATTTATCAATTGCCGAAAATAAAGAATGTTTTGTTGCAAAAATGCAAAGAAAATGAACACAGAATAGGCTCTACTAGAATTAGTTTCGCCCAACAGCGCAAATTGATACGAAAACAAAAAAAAAAAAAAAAAAAAAAATCACACTGAAAACTTGAGTTATGTTCTTAAATAGCCTCGCCAGATCGTGATTTTCATATGTATACCATGCTGGGCGTTAAACGCGTTCAGAAATATCTAAACTGTCAGCTGTATGCAGCTGCTTCCTAAGATCAATGATGAAAAAAGGGTTTGAGCGAGTAAAGCCTGAGGATCTTGGCAAAGTTCATTCTTTTTTGAATATTGTAGACTGACACTACAGAACCACAAAGAAAGAACAGCAGTGAATAAAATAAACTATATCACTTGAGGACAACCAACAACAGCAACAATTAAAATGGATAGTAAATGAATCTCAAAAGAAAATAAGAAAATAATGACATCAAATCAAGATATTAATGAAACCACATTCTGCACAATTAAAACGGATTCAAATCAAAAGAAAATAAAATGTACTACTTCAAATAAAGACAGAAACCACATCACTTGAGGACTACCAACAGCAGCAATTAAAACGGAATTAAAATAATGGATAGAAATGTTCTAACTTCAAATAAAGAACTGTACCAAAAATAGAAACCACATCATAATCAAGATAAAAATGTTCTCAAAGAGAAAATAATGACATAATCAAAGAACTTCTGTACCAATTAATAGAAACCACATCACTTGAGGACTACCAACAACAGCAACAATTAAAACGGATAGTACATGAATCTCAAAAGAAAATAATGACATAATCAAGATATCAACGTTCTGCACTACTTCAAATAAAGAAATGTACCAAATAATAGAAACCACATCACTTGAGGACTACAACAATTAAAACAGTACATCTCAAAGAAAATAAACATAATCAAAATGGATAAAGAACAGTACCAATTAACAGAAACCACATGTAACTACCAAAGCAACAATTAAAACGGATAGTACATGAATCTCAAAGAAAATAATGACATAATCAAGATATCAACGTTCTGCACTACTTCAAATAAAGAACTGTACCAAATAATAGAAACCACATCACTTGAGGACTACCAACAACAGCAACAATTAAAACGGATAGTACATGAATCTCAAAAGAAAATAATGACATAATCAAGATATCAACGTTCTGCACTACTTCAAATAAAGAACTGTACCAAATAATAGAAACCACATCACTTGAGGACTACCAACAACAGCAACAATTAAAACGGATAGTACATGAATCTCAAAAGAAAATAATGACATAATCAAGATATCAACGTTCTGCACTACTTCAAATAAAGAACTGTACCAAATAATAGAAACCACATCACTTGAGGACTACCAACAACAGCAACAATTAAAACGGATAGTACATGAATCTCAAAGAGAAAATAATGACATAATCAAGATATCAACGTTCTGCACTACTTCAAATAAAGAACTGTACCAAATAATAGAAACCACATCACTTGAGGACTACCAACAACAGCAACAATTAAAACGGATAGTAAATGAATCTCAAAGAGAAAATAATGACATAATCAAGATATCAACGTTCTGCACTACTTCAAATAAAGAACTGTACCAATTAACAGAAACCACATCACTTGAGGACTACCAACAACAGCAACAATTAAAACGGATAGTAAATGAATCTCAAAGAGAAAATAATGACATAATCAAGATATCAAAGTTCTGCACTACTTCAAATAAAGAACTGTACCAAATAACAGAAACCACATCACTTGAGGACTACCAACAACAGCAACAATTAAAACGGATAGTAAATGAATCTCAAAGAGAAAATAATGACATAATCAAGATATCAACGTTCTGCACTACTTCAAATAAAGAACTGTACCAAATAATAGAAACCACATCACTTGAGGACTACCAACAACAGCAACAATTAAAACGGATAGTACATGAATCTCAAAAGAAAATAATGACATAATCAAGATATCAACGTTCTGCACTACTTCAAATAAAGAACTGTACCAAATAATAGAAACCACATCACTTGAGGACTACCAACAACAGCAACAATTAAAACGGATAGTACATGAATCTCAAAGAGAAAATAATGACATAATCAAGATATCAACGTTCTGCACTACTTCAAATAAAGAACTGTACCAAATAATAGAAACCACATCACTTGAGGACTACCAACAACAGCAACAATTAAAACGGATAGTAAATGAATCTCAAAGAAAATAATGACATAATCAAGATATCAACGTTCTGCACTACTTCAAATAAAGAACTGTACCAAATAATAAAACCACATCACTTGAGGACTACCAACAACAGCAACAATTAAAACGGATAGTAAATGAATCTCAAAAGAAAATAATGACATAATCAAGATATCAACGTTCTGCACTACTTCAAATAAAGAACTGTACCAAATAATAGAAACCACATCACTTGAGGACTACCAACAACAGCAACAATTAAAACGGATGGTACATGAATCTCAAAGAAAATAATGACATAATCAAGATATCAACGTTCTGCACTACTTCAAATAAAGAACTGTACCAAATAATAGAAACCACATCACTTGAGGACTACCAACAACAGCAACAATTAAAACGGATAGTAAATGAATCTCAAAAGAAAATAATGACATAATCAAGATATCAACGTTCTGCACTACTTCAAATAAAGAACTGTACCAAATAATAGAAACCACATCACTTGAGGACTACCAACAACAGCAACAATTAAAACGGATAGTAAATGAATCTCAAAAGAAAATAATGACATAACATAATCAAGTACCAAATAATAGAAACCACATCTTGAGGACTGTTCAGCAACAATTAAAACGGATAGTAAAATGAAATGAATCTCAAAAAATAATGACATAATCAAATATCAACGTTCTGTACTTCAAATAAAGAAACCAAATAATAGAAACCACATCACTTGAGGACTACCAACAGCAGCAACAATTAAAATGGATAGTAAATGAAACTCAAAGAGAAAATAATGACATAATCAAGATATCAATGTTCTGCACTACTTCAAATAAAGAACTTCAAAAATAGAAAACAACTGAGGACTACCAACAACAGCAAAATAAAATGGAAACCACATCACTCAAAGAGGACTACCAATTAATGTTCTGCAACTTCAAATAAAAATAGCAAATAGAAACCACAACTTGAGGATGTAACTAATAATAACATAATCAAGATGTTAACATTCCACACCGCTTTAAATAGAAGGTTTGAAAGGAAACGCCCAAAAATACTTCAAATAAAATGTTATGAAAGAAACCCCCGTCAATAATGGAAACAGCTATAACAGCTACTGAACTTGAGAAACCCGTTTTCGAAAATAAATTAAAAAGTAATTGGATTATAAGAAAGATTTTATAGATTTTAACCGAAATCTGTAATGGCTGCTCGGTCAATTAATACCAAATGTTTCCTTGTAAGGAAAGGGCTAATATTACCATATACCACAACCATTTATTAAGATCTCAAAATGAAAATATTTATTAAACATTCAGCCATCGACAGTCTGAATAAGATTTTAACAAGTTAGCCATACCATTCTCCATTTATCTGTCGGATCATAGCTAAATCGTTATGTCTGTTATTCGATGTTTTGCGACTCTACTTTCATTAACTGTTCTAAGTTATAAACGATTCGCAATAAGTGCTCAAAACTTGTGGCTTGTGCCAAATTACGCTAATAATGTGGTGGTCTTGATATTGGGTAATGTTTAGCGAGATTAGTATGGTTGCAAATTACAACTGACTGAATTTCTCGGAAGACGACTTATTATTATTTATACTCAGACTATTGTCCTCATCTTTTTTTGTATTATTACAACGTTTCGGCTGTTGTTCCCCCAGGTCTTCGTCAGGTGTTTGCCGATCCGCGTAATCTTCCGGGTGGATTTCCGGTTCCTTCTAAAGTCTAATTTAGCTCTATACTTCTAACGTCTCCGCGTAAACTCTGAAATTTTATCTACTATTTATTTATTTGTTTCCTAAATAAGAGAAGATAGGTTTGCCTATCGCCCGGTTCAAATCCCTCCCCGGTCTTTTGAACATTACTAACCCTAACCCTAACCCTAGTCCCCTGTTTAAGTCTGGGTTTCCGGTTCCTTCTGAAGTCTTTACATTCTGTTTTAGAGCCAGTAGTTCCTTGCGTCTTAGTGGCTTTCCTTGGGGTGAATTGATTAAAATATAAAATTAGAACTGAACCATTTATTTAATTTACAGGGATAGATTAATCTTGTTCTGCAGATCCTGTCTAGGGATATCTCATTTAGATTTTATTTAGTACGGTCCTCTTACCAATGTATGCCAAGGATTCGTCTTCTCCTCAGATTTATTCAACGTACACAACAAACTGATTCGAACAGAACTAGAAATCCTATGAGGATTTATTAATGGAGGGTAAAATCTTGATATAGGATTTACAGCTGGCACAGCGTTGATGGTAGACACAGAATGACCCAGAAAGAAATATGCAGGATTTCCTAGTCAATGAAAGCGACAAAAAATGACTAACTATTAATTGTAAGAAGACAGAAGGTACGGTTGCTAACCAGAAGAATATACATTGATGCGAGTAACGAATCTGGGATGCCAAAATGGAGAAAGTACAAAAATTTAAATATCTGGAAAGTGTTTTAACAACCGATAGAAAAATATAACAAAGAAATCCAAAGGCGCCTCTGTTATGATGAAAGATTACTTCCAAAATCTAAACGAAATGCTAAGAAACAGGAAACATTTTGAACTGCTACTTAATAACAGTATTCCTATAAAGTAATGAATACTGGACAATTTCATCAGAGATGAAAAGGAAACTTAAAGTAAGAGATTTGGTTCTACAGAAGGATGCTGAAAATACCACGGATAGAACATAGGAAAACGAAGGCTTTTAAGAAGATGGAAGGACAGTTGAAATTATTGGTTCACATAATGAAGAAAGAGGACTGGGATAATTTGACACTCAGAGAATAAAATGAAAGCATGAGGGACGGGGGAAATATCCAGTAACCTACCTAACGAGCTTGCAAGAATATATGGCAGAGCAGAGACTATGAAAGATAGTAAGGGTCAAACAGAAACAAGAATCTGAAGTGGACACGGAACATAAAAGAAGAAGCATAAACATTTATGGATAACGATTTTCGAAACAATGAAACCAGGAAAAGTGTTCTTCTTACCATTTTTTCTCTTTCGGAAATACAAACCTGGAACAGAGAAGATGGTTGATCTTTTAGCTTTGATTTAATGATTCCACACCGAAAAGAACATTAAATTTCTGAGCGTTTTATCAGCCTCCCGAAAACAAGGAATCCAGAGAAATTCTATTAGAACTTCCAAGCAATAAAATGAAAAGTAAAAAAAAAAATGAAATAAAAAAACTGAAACGACTACAGCTTGCAGCTTTGACACTCACATCAGGACGGTCCGCAGGAAACAAATGGAAGTTGTAAATCTATAATTTCAGGCAACGAAACTCATCACCATATTTGTCTTTTTTACACTTGCTTTATAAAAGCATCAGTTTTACTTTTACTTTATTCGTTATTAGATGAAGCATTGTCAACCATTATTATTAATTTTTGACTAGTACTTACTTTCATCTTCATTTTTATTAACTGAAGCATTGCCAAACATTATTATTTATTTTTGACTAGTATTTAATTTCATTCTTTTTTAGATGAAGCATTGCCAGCTAATATTAATTTTTGACTAGTATTTACTTTCATCTTCATTTTTTATTAGATGCATTATTGTCAACCATTACTTTTAATTTTTGACAGGTATTTAATTTCATCTTCATTGGTATTAGATGGAGCATTGTCAAACAGTATTATTCATTTTGACGAGTATTTATTTCATATCCATTTTATTAGATGAATTATTATCAACCATTATTTTTAATTTTTGACTGGTATTTAAATTCATCTTCATTTTTTATTAGGTAAAGTATTGCCGACTATTATTATTCATTTTTACTAGTATTTACTTTCACCTTCATTGTTATTAGATGAAGCATTGTCGATCATTATTATTAATTTCGAGTGGTATTTAATTTCGTCATTTTTAATTGCTTTTATTTTATCGCAGTTAGTATTCAGACCATCATTTCTAATGCAGTCTGTGGTGACATACGCACGATAAGCTCTTGTTGAAATTCGAACTCATGTCTCTACTGTTGCTATACATAATGAGGATTTAAAACGAAATATAACTCTAATAAAGATCGTGTAATGATGTGAGGGCTTTTTAAGTTTTGTTTATATTCGTTATCCAGGAGGCAGTAAACATTTCGCTTTTGAGCAGTTCATGTGACAGTCTTTCTCGAGGCAAAATAGACGAACTTGGAATCACACGTATAACTTATCGTTAATTATATATTTATCGGTTATGCATCCAGATGCAACCGCTTCAATAATGTGATATTCGGTGGATATAATAAAACCAGGTATTTTACGACGCCAATAAGAGAATATACATACATATATATATATATATATATATATATATATATATATTGTCATTAAGATACAGAGTGTTTCGCTGTATCACTGCTCTTCAATGTGGCTATATGTCCGATTTTTTCAAGCCGGGATCGACACTCGGCAGATTTGATATCAGTCAGAGATCCTAAACATCGGCTATCGTTGCACGGCAGAGAGAAAGGGAAATTTTAACGATTTTGCTATACGAAATATGCCAGGGGCCCAAAGACCTCAATTCGTACTTGAAGGGTAATGCATTGATAGCAGTAGGAGGCGTTGTTTTTTTCTGTATTTTTCTCTGGAGTGCTCAACCAGTATATATATATATATATATATATATATATATATATATATATATGAAGAAAAATTTGGAAAAAACAAACAAAAATCCTTAAATGCAATTATGTTGTTTAAAATGAATGAAATGTCGACGTCTGACGTTTCGGTTTAATAAACCTTTTCAAGACAATATTCATTAAAATACAATTCAGTTCAATTTGACAAAGACGATGGACATAAACAACAAGTCTTATCAAAACAGATAACTGAAAATTTTAAAATGATCAGCTTTCCGTTTAGCATGGTCACGTTGATCATTTTAAAATTTTCAGTTATATATAGGACGTCATATATATATATATATATATATATATATATATATATATATATATATATATATATATATATATTTAATTATTTAAAAATATGGTTCATCGCTACACAGGAATTGCCATGTTTCAAAAACAGAAACTTAAAACTTCGAAAGTAACTCATATTTTGATACAATAGTTGTCAGTGAAAACGCATACCCTACCGCCCCTTGTTAAAATGATTGGATTTCCCCGTATCCTTATTATGAATGTATGTGCTTATATAACTCAGTAAATTTCAAACTAAATTATTCCAAAATTCACTTGAACATGAAACAGGACTAGGGACTTTAACTCTTTAATTGAATCTGAAGTTTTTAGTTTCTGTTTTTGAAACATGGTAATTCCTGTGTAGCGATGGAAACATATTTTTAAATTAGTAAATTTATGATTATACACACACACACACACATATATATATATATAAATTTATACTATATTTATAACTTAACTATATATATATATATATATGTATTCATAACTTAACTATATATATATATATATATATATATATATATATATATTCATAACTTAACTATATATATATATATATTCATAACTTAACTATATATATATATATATATATATATTCATAACTTAACTATATATATATATATATATATATATATATATATATATATATTCATAACTTAACTATATATATATATATATATATATATATATTCATAACAACTATATATATATATATATATATATATTCATAACTAATAATATATATATATATATATATATATATATATATATATATATATATATATATATTGAATAATATAGACATATTATGTCTTTTTATTTTTATATTAGTAAATATATAATAATTATATTCTGTAGATTTGCATGGAGCACTGTTTTGTTAAAATAAAAATAATTAATAAGAACACCGGATTATATATCATACTGTTCTTTCTCTTTATTATAATATATATATATATACATATATATATATATATATATATATATATATATATATATATATATAGATATATATATATATATATATATATATATATATATATATATATATATATATATATATATGAAAAAATGTATGTATATAAATGCGTATGTATAGACTCAACACCACCCATATGCATACATATGTCAAATCTGAAACTGTCCACATATGTTTATATATGTATGAGTCCCGACGGACAAGCAAGTGTGTATGTGTGCGTACCTCATCTGATGTACGGACATGCATCTATGTTTGCGTCAGCACGATGACATCACGACAACGATTCCCCCACTCCCATAATAACACCAATACACGCAATGTACATAAACCCAAATTTTTTAAAAAATTAATTAGTTTGTCTGACGATCGGAAAAGCGTGAAACCCAGGTTCACAAACTCACATCAATCAACAACTATATATATATATATATATATATATATATATATATATATATATATATCTTTTTTAATCCCATAACGCTTCAAAACATAGACAAACCTGGTTGGCCAGAGTTTCCTTTTTGTCATTATCTGGGAATCGCCATGATTTCTTAAAAGAATCGTTCCATGTTCCCTTCTGAATGCTTTGGAATTCAATATTCGTTCTCTTAGATTGAATTCCACCCAAAGTACAATCTGGAGGGAAAGGAGATGGATAAATGCTTTTCCCAATGATATATCAGCAAATTTCGAGATGTGGGGCGACACTTTTAGATATCTCAGCTTCTGTACAGTTGCATTAAATTTAAGGGTCCCGTATCGATACTGTATCGAATTTCAATGGCGTTGGTTACATTATCTTACACGCAAATACTCTTAGGAAAGGTATGAATCCCTCCTTTCTGCTCTCAGTCATGGGTTGAATAGCAGGACAGAATGGGTTGGCAACCCGTCTGCCGTGGAAAGAAAAGGCAACCTACTGCAAGAAAACCTTGTGCTTAGTCAGTAATGAATCCAAAGAGATATGATCACCCATGCGTGTATCGCGTATGACACTTACCTGAATGACTGAGCCATTGGTTTACACCGAAGTAACAATAATGGATCAGTTTTCCACAAGGCCAACTTCTAATGTAATTTATTGAACTGAACACAAGAATGAACTGATTTCGAGATGAGCAAGAAAAACTTAGCGTTGTGATATAAAATATATTAAAATCTTAATGATAGTGGTAATGTTCACAGTTACCTTACAAGGAAACATTAACTGGCCGTGAATCCATAGCTACCTTCGGCTGAAATTTGTAAAAGAATTCTACTAAAAATAGATACCTAAAAAAACGACACTTAAAGTGTAAAATGTATTTTAAAAAATGAAAAATCTTTCTTGAAGCTTTTAGTTTAGTTTTAATTTCAGCTTCGCCTCGTCAGTCATTAATCGAAAGAGATATGATAGGCCGAGAGTGTATCACGTATGGCCCTTAAGTGACTGACTGTATCGATACTGAATTATCCGAAGAAAGGTTCAATTTAACAAAGATTGAAGATGGAATCTGTCGGTAATAATACAGTTAAGGCATTTGACAAAAATAACAACTCTTTCTCAATCTGGACTGGAGCTGCATAATCTTCACTTCCCAGTCTTGATAGATCCCAACAGAATCTCAGAAGCTTAGTGAGCAATTAATTATTTTCCAACCTAAAACTTCTATCCAACAGATAAAACGTTACAAGCCTATCGCTATTTCTACGTTCAGCCGAACTAAATTTCTTAGTTCCACCAACATTAAACATCATAGTTAAGGTATGCCACGTCGTGTACCCTGAGGTGAACAATCCTTATTCCCTTCGTATTACATTAACGAGAAGTCCCACTTTAACAGGGCTTCTTTCCCAAAACTGTTACTTTGTGTAACCGACTCCCAAGAGGGCGCCCCGCACCCGATCATTACAATCTTAACCTCTCCAAGTCTAGGGTTAACCGTTGTCTTTCCCAAATATCCTCATAAACTGCGCCAATACCTCTTAACTTTACTACTGACAACACAACTTCCTTCAATAGCCTTCTACCTTGAGTGGCTCCTGAGCCTTTTATACGTTGGACATGAATAATTTTTTTAAAAAATATTCTAAACTGAAGCAATCTTGGAGACTCACAAACTTCATCCACGCAAAAAAAAATGTTCGTCACACTGTTTGCTAACATAAGAATAAGGCATCTAGTTCATCTAAACGTTCTGGATATGACGATGAACTCAATTCGGCAGCAGGGCTTCTGATCGAGAGGCTTTGAGAAGCATGGACTACCTCTTAATTGCTGTTGTTCCCAGGTCAACCCTGAGCCGTGGTGGTAGCACCTGTTAGGGTCCCAGCTATGGGCAAATAGTTAAATCAAACTGGGTCAAAACACTTTGAATGTATGAAAATAAATTTTTATAGTAAAAATACCTGCAATACATTTTAGAAAAATATTTCCAGCAATACATTTTTCTCTCGACAAAAAACCCCTTTCAAAGTTACATGAATGAAACATGATCTACAAACCGATTCTTACAAAGAATACATATTCTATTCATACAAACCTATCCTAAAAATCTTGCCTGAATTAAATAACCCATTGGGCAATACATTTTTGTAAAAGAAATTACTTGTGTGGCCATGAAAATTAAATTTCAGCATTAAATGACCCATCTTTTTCTTTCCTGTACCGTGTTCCTTCAGGACGTAAGCGATGATGGCCCTCCACATCTTCTGGTCCGTTCTAGCCCTTAGTTTAGTTTTTGCCTTTTTTCTTTTCTCCCAAACCCTGTTCAACCATCCATTTGCTCAAGCTCATCAAATATGTTACACACTGCTTTCCTCTGTCCCTTTTCCCCTCAATCTGCCCTGTGAGTATCAGATTTTCCAAGCCCTCCTTCCTCATTACGCGCCCCATAAATGAAAAATTTTCTCCCTGATGTTAAGTTTGTTTTCTTTTTGTTTCCATTTTCTCCAAAACTTCGTCGTTGCTCACATAATTAGTCTATGGTATCCTCAACATCTTTCTGTAGAACCATATCTCTGTTGCTTCAAGTCTCGTCCTCCCCCTTGAGAAGTTTGTCCAGAACTCGCTGCCATACAAGAGGACAGATACACTTCTTTGTTGTTTTTAACGAAATCTTTCTGTCTCTTAATAACTCTGCATATCTTTTGGCAACGCATCTTTGGCCAAAAGCTAAGCAGACTATTAAGAGACAGAAATGACCCATAAGGAGTTGATATGCCGCTATACAAACCAACAAACAAACCAACAAATCATTCTCCTATATTTTACCTCCACTAAAAATATTCTGCTAATTTTTTTCGCCGTCCATTAACTTTATCTACATTCATTACATTTTGTTAAAAATGACAATTATTAACGACATTTGTGTCATTTTTACGATTCATTATCTTTTTCTTGTAAGTAGGGGAATGAAGACAATGTCCTTGATTCTGACTTGAACCTTAAGCTTTTATAGAAATTGTTTTCTTTTTCTTGATCCTCACAGGGATGGCAAAATTATAGGTTTCGGTGTGGTAGAGAGTGTGGATGTGTATATGTATGTCATGGAAAGAGTGAAGAAGAAAGTGGAAGACAATCGTGTGGCGTATCGACATTCTTGATTGTATTTTCGTCATAGGTTGGCTAATGAAGCACTGGGCAGACAAAGGAAGCAGTCAAGCAAGAAGTGGAGGGGGTGATTTTACTCTAATCATCTTTTGCATTAAGTAGCAGGTTTCTAACTATCTGGTCATATCTATCTATCTATCTATCTATCTATCAGTCTGGTCATATCTATCTAACAGTCTCTTCATATATATATATATATGAATATATATATATATATATATATATATATATATATATATATATATACAGATAGATATAGATATATCACAATTTGTTCATATTTATCTATTCTTTCTTTTTCTCTCTCTCTCTCTATATATAAATCACAGTCTCTTCGTATTTATCTATCTATCTATCTATCTCACAGTCTCTTCATATCTATCTATCAATCTATCTATTTGGTCATATCTATCTAACAGTCTCTCATATATATATATATATATATATATATATATATATATCCCAGTATCTTCATTTATATATATATATTATATTATATATATATATATATATATAATAATTTCTTCATATTTATCTCTCTTTCTCTCTCTCTCTCCCTCTTTGTATATATATATATATATAACATTCTCTTCGTATCTATCTATCTCACAGTCTCTTCATACCTATCTATCTCACAGTCTCTTCATATCTATATATCTCACAGTCTCTTATCTATCTCGCAGTCTCTTCATATCTATCTATCTATCTATCTATCTATGTCTTTGAGCCAACGAGATAACAAGAAATATAAGACATTTTATTAGATAGATAGGGAATTAATTTAGGAGGCCAGATGAGATAGATACGTAAAAACATAGATATTAAAAGATAAGCAGAAATTAAAATGAGACAGAGTGATGAAAATATATTTTTCAATAGCACGCTTCCCCCATATATATATATATATATATATATATATATATATATTGCGAAATTAGTGGTTATTCTCAATGTTTTTAAATGGGTAATATTTTGCTTCAGGTTACAGACGTTATATCTAAAATTTTACAACAATGCCAGGAAACGTTAGTGAAACGTGTAATTTATATTTTAGAAATCACCTTTATATTAATATATGTGCGACTAAGCTCTACAGTCACTCTTTACATCCATATTTACTCTTTTCTTACGATGCGTAGAAAACAAATATGCGGCTAGCAAAGCGGTTACCAGCGCTGAAAACAGAAGCCGCGAGACTGATTACGTTCGTTTTTATGAATTAACAGAAAAGATCCCACATTGCTACCCGAACTGCTGAGTCATTTTGTCAATAGGCACTGACCTTCATCGGCTCTGCGATCTAGGCAATATCTCTTTTTGAGTAGCAACTCAGGTTCGGTCGATTGTCGGAGATACAAGTCCTAATATTTAATCCATAACTGTGGGAAGCAGATGGATTCACATCTTTCCCAAAGTTAATTGCGCGCAAGTGAATATAACGAACCCGACCAGAATTCGAACACGGATCATTCCAATTTCCCATTCTGTGTCGCTATTTATTACACTGTCCGCAGTATTCCATACTGCTGATATAATCTAATAAAGTACAATTTGTGTTACAACCATAATATAATTTCCTTGTTCCTTTTTCTATAAATACTTTCATGGCAATTGTTTAGATGAACTTTCCGCTATGGTACTTAGACTTTATGAATTTAAACGCAGTACTAGATTGGCGGAAAGGTCTCATCATTGTCAAGTTGAAATGGATAGATTTCACCGTATCTTCTATGCTAACAGTTTCTTGTCTCGCACTTCTCGCTTGTGGAACTCCCTTCCGGCTTCTTTTTTTCCGCTCAAGTCTGATCTCCAAAAATTTAAATGCAATGTCAATCGCTATCTTCTGTCTTCTTAATCCCTGTTCTTTTATTGTTATCTTTCCTTAAAAGCGTTTTTTTTTCTTTCTCATATTCTTTCACATTCAGTAACCCCCTTTATGTTAGTGGCTCTGCTGAGGTTAATTGATTAAAAATAGATATTCTTCTAATCAAATGGGTTTTTTTTATTTTAGATCTGATATTATATCCAACATGGCGTGTTCATAAAAACGCATTAAACTTTTAGATTATTAAGTTTATTTTTATTTCTGTTCATTCATTGTTCTTGCCCCATAATAATATTTTTGTCTCTTTTTTATATTCTTTCACACTTAGTAATCCCTTGCGTCTTAGTGGCTTTGTTGCCTTCCTTGGGTGGAAAATGATTAAAAAAAAAAAAAACCTGTTACTTTGAGAGAAGTTTGGTACCTATAAACAACTGCTATTGTGTCTTGAAATACCCGGTCCAGTGGATAGACGATCTTATAGGTCTTAAGATATTTTGAATTTGTTAAAATAATAAAGAGAATGATAAATGGTAAACCTTCTACTTTTGGACCTCAACAATTCTCTCTTTCTAGAACGCTGGAATATTTTTTTTTTTACCAATTTATTTTTGTCCACAGTTTCAAACTATTTTCTTCCTCACTTCCTAACTTTTGGTTTTGCAAACATTTTTTCCTCCCCAGAGAAATTCTTTCTTCTCACCCAACATTTTATTTTTTGTTTTCTGGTTTTATTTTATTTTTTTTTTTATTATTATTTTTTTAGCAATCGGAGTCTACAAGCGACAATGAACACACATCTTGAAATAATCATTGGAACCATATGGGAATTGAAGGGCTCGGCGTGCAATGCTTTACGTAAAAACAAAGAACCTCCCCCTTAACACTATCAGTCCAGGTGCTGCACCAACAAATTTCAAGTCAATAAAATTGGTCTATTAATGCTTTACGAGAAAGCAAATAGCAGAAACAAAGATCTCGTCTTTCGAAAACAATTTCTTTCTTGCATTACCATTTTTCGGTTTCACAGTACTTTAATTGAATCTGGTGCTAATCTTAATCAAAATGCCAACAATTTAATGAGTTTTATTAGTCACAAGGCGACAAGAGTAAGGCTGCTAGTGAGAATCTAAATCCCTTCTAAAGGAATTGGTCCGTGAATTTAACTTAGTAACACCTGCCCCATATTCAATAAGTGGGTTGGTTTGACTTTGTCCCCAGTATTCAATAAAAGTGGCCATTTTTAATAAAAGCGGAAGTTGGAAAATCATTTAATGGGTCAAACATTGCAAAACTGAGAAACGGATATGTTTAATAAACTCAGCAGTCGGGATTTTTCTGAAAATAAGTAAATAAACCGTTTATTTGGCACCAAAGATTCTTTTTCTCTGTACTTCGTCCTTTCAATACATAGCCGATCATGGCTCTCCAAAATTTCCTGTCCTTTGAAGATCTTAAAAGGGTGTCTTTTTGCTATCTTTCCTAATCCCTGTTCTGCCAAACATTTACACAAGCTAGTTAGGTAAGCTATACGCTGCTTACCTTTATCTCACTTGCTTTCAATATCTCCTTTGAGTTTCAAATTTTCTAATACTTCCTTCCTCAAAAATGGTAACTATGTCTTTCTGATTCTATGTATAAGTGTACTTGTTGTTTTCATTTTCTTTAAAAACTTTTTCTTTAATAACTAACTGTGAATATAGGTTTATGAACCGGGTTAAATGGAGATATGGTACATTGATCTCCCCAGTATTCGAGGGAAAAACAGTTGGGGAAAGATAAAAAAAAAAAAAAAAATGAATATACTTCTTACAATTTCGGGGAAGAAAACTCTTTCAATACATCGAGTAAAGAAAAACAAAGCCAAATATTTCAGCAAAATTAAAACCCTGAAATAAACTCTATACTTTTGAAGGCATTTCATTTTTCTGTAGGTTACACATACATATTAACTGTAAGGGTGTACGTTATGGTGTAATGGGTATGGGCTCCAAATGGGAAATCGGAGAGCTGAGTTCGAATTCCAGTCGGGATCGTTATATACACCTACGGGCTAATACCCCAGTTATTGATTAAATTAAATAGCAGGACGGACAGTTTCCTATAGCCTTGATTGGCAGCCAGTCTACCTCAGAAAGAAACGGCAACCTACTTCGGGAAAATCTTCTGCCTAGTCAGTCATTAATCAAAAGAGAAATGATCGCCTAAACGTGTATCACGTATGGCCCTTAACTGACTAATTAGAAATAAGGAAAACAGTTACCACGCTTTAATCCCAAATCACGCATGGCACTTCTTGTGTGTATGAAGGTTCGTAGTGTGTTTACTTTAATTGTTCAGGGGGAAGTTTAAGAACTTTTGTACGTTATTTTCTCCAACATTCTGTGTACTTCTCTACAAATAAAGGTTCTAGGTTAGTAATAATATAAATAATAAGTTAGAAAGAGTGTGAATATTGTTAACAGGAAAAAAGAGAAAAATAAACAGAAACGGCGATATATGAAAAATGTATCTATTATGGATTTTAAAGGTTGAGTGTTTGGTGCCTGATAGGTGAGGTGCGGGTTCATATGTAAACAATTAAAGAAGAGGCATACAATTCGGTTTCTACCACGGAACTTTTATTCTCTCTTATATATATATATATATATATATATATATATATATATATATATATATATATAAATATAAACTGTAGTGAAACAAAATTATCAATTTTTATTTATTTATTTTATTTATTTATTTATTATTTTTTTTTTTTTGCTAGGAGATCCAGAACTTAGGTAAAATAAGGATAGACATCGTTATAATTGCTGAGCTCAAGTCAGCCTTGCGCTGAGTTTGAACGACCCCAAAAAAAAGATTTTGCTTGATTCATCGGTAGTTAAAATGGTCGAGCTCAAGTCAGCCTTGCACTGAGATGGAACGACCAAAAAATGTTGTACTTAATTCATCGGTAGTTACATTGGTTGAGCTCAAGTCAGCCTTGCGCTGAATTGGAACGACCAAAGAAAAGTTTTACTTAATTCATCAGCAGTAATAATGGTCGCGCTCATGTCAGCCTTGCGCTGAGTTGGAACGACAAAAGAAAGGCGTCTCCAAAAGGGTATGTCCCGAGGGGGTTGGGATTTTTTCTTGTGTGTCTCATCTGGTTGCGTGTTTGGCGCGCTGGTAAATATCTATATCTCTAAGTCCAAGCCACAGGGTAGGACATCTTTCCTCCTGGCTTTACCTCGGGGGGATGTGGGGTTAGTTTATTGCCCGGCGCCTGAGGTATCACCAAAGAAGTAAGTGCCAAGGGGACTTGGGAATTTTTGCGTGATATGACCGTTAAATCCACTTTAAACCTCGACCTGTGTCACATCCGGCTGTGTTCAGCGTGTCCTAGTAAATACCTATATCCCTCTCTCTTTCTCTTTCGGTGTCTACCTTGTTCTTTTCATTGGGGATCTAGGTCTCAGTAGATAGGCGAACCTATCGCCTCGTTTATACTACTCCTTGTTCTTTTGAACAGGTGTAGTTGTTTATCCCTTGTTTCCTAATAATGTCTTTTTCATTCTCTTTCACTCCCTATCCCCCCTGCGTCTTAGTGGCATTATCGCCTTGCTTGAGGCGAAATGATTAAAAACTCTTCGTTCTGCTATTCCAACTCAATGTCGAATTCGTACTTACTGTCCTCTATAGTTTCTTACCTACTGTGTTCGCTTTCGCCATCACAAGCACTCATCCTTTCCTCCTGTAACTTTGTTGTCTTTTAACTTCTTGGACTTAGCCTGAGCCGCAAAACAACGAATCCACGTTTTTATGAAATCCGGCTCGTGATAGAGAGCCTATCGGTGACGGTCGTCTTGATGCGTTGTCTTCCAATCATGCAAAAAACGGGTGAAGGCATATCTCTCTATAGCTCTTGAAAATTTCCTCGAAAACTGACATTCTTTGACGAGCAAGAACAGAAAGGAGTGTTCGAATGGTGACTTATATTTATCTCTGTTAATCTACGTGAAAACTTTTTTTTTCTGGCTTCTGAAATGTTCCTAATGGTTGTAAACGATGTACAGAGATCTCTCGATTAATGCACTAACATTTTATATGCCAAAATTAGATTAGTTCATACATAATACTCGATTAATGCGGTGTTATGGTCTAGAATGATAATGATATTACATCATTCTAAAAATAACCTTGCCATCAGTGATGACAGGAAAGAAGGATATTTCATTATCTTAACACTCATCATTATAAAAATGACCCTTCCACCACAAGAGAGTCGGTGAGTAGAGTAGACTAGGGTACCCGTAGCTGTAGTCAGTAGAGGAGTAGACAAGTAGCAGTACAGAAACACATATCTAGCCAGCGCACCGTAAAGATCGAAAATAGACGATTTCTAAACGATATCCTCATAAACGAAATTCTCGGAACCAAACTAAGTAAGCCCTGACTTTAAAACGAAAGAGGCACTGAGAACATTTTCATAGACACCATACCAATATTGTGTAATTTACGTGACAAAAAGAAAATATAAATCCTTGCTATTTATGTCAACACGGATCTCAAGTATTATTATTTATGTTATTGTTTTTCGCTTTAAATCATTTCGTTTTCAATATACGAAAAAAAAAAACCAGAAAAGGATTCCTCCTAAACTACAAATACATATAGCAATAGGATAATTACTTTAACAACTCTCAACAAATCAAGTCAGGATTACGATATTGAGTCCCCCCCAACGAGGGTGTCATGTGGCACAAGGCCTTTTTAACGCGGGCATTCCGAGCTCGTGGGCTCGGCCAAAAATATGCCCATTGAACCCGTATAAACGGGTTCAGGGCCGGTCTACCTCCCCGAAGGAGACTCCGCCCTTCGCCGTAGCCTCTTTCGGTTTCCTCCCGTCCGTAGGAAGAGAGTTCAACCGAGCAGTCGGTTCAAAAGTGAACGACTGACGCAAGTCAGGATTACTACTACATCAACACCCAACTTAACTTATCAACCCAGTTACAGCGGTAAAACATTCCTCAGTTTAACCACAGTCATTGAAAATTGATATTTATAGTTACCGATGTACACATAAACCATGCAAATGGAGGAATTTGTGTATTTACAGTTGGTTGTTTGCACATCTAAATAAAAACTGAAGAAAATTCAATTTTCTAAGATTGTGCAAAAATGTGCGCTGAGAACTTTTTCACCAAGGAAATTTAATTTTCGTATTTTGCCTATAATTTTAGGCTTTTCTCATCTGTAGTGAGTTCTGTCCTGATTGAAATTTTTAAAAAAATTATTTGATTACCTTAGATTAATTCTGAAGTTTATCATGAAGTGGTTGGGAGGTTGGCTTTGTTTCCCAACGCCCGAGTATAGTTCGTTTCTTGCTCATCTGCTCCTGTACTGATATCCTTGTACCCAACATACGTTAACGTAGAAAATAATTATGATTTGTTTTTGTTAGTGTTAAAAATGTTAAAAAAAAATCACAAAGAAAGCCTTTTGCTCATTATCTGATCATCAGAAATCTTGCGAGTTCTTCTGCTAGTTTTTTTTTCTTCCTCGTTGTTGACAAGCAGGTGGCGAGACAAAATAAAAAGTGACGATGTACTTTACCCCGGGCGTCTTAAGATTACAGAGTAGAAGCAGGAAAAATAAATATCCACTTTGAGCAAAGACTGGACAATTTTGTCGCCCGAAGACTATCGCCTACTTTGTTGAAAATGGCTAAATCAATAAACTCTCCCTTCAACCGAGATATTTCTAAACAGAATGTCCGTGAGAACTAATATTTATTTATTTTTGAAAACAAAATATTGCACAAGGCCGAAAATTGGGAGAAAAAGGAGATGTTAGCTTTTCACTTTTCTGACATTAACTCAGCAAGTCGCATTTACTGACCCTCTCGCTGTTATAGAATTTATTCCAAACACTTTCACAGGATAAAAATCAACACTTCACATTCTCTAAAAGGAAAATTCTGGCACTCATATTTACAATTCAAGTGACGAGAGGAATAACACACAATTGATTCATATTTATAGTTTTTTAAAAAGTCCCCTGTGATTTGAAATGAAATGGAAACGAAATATTTACTGCGTCAAAAAATGCTTTAGTATGTGGTCCTCCACACGATCTAATATAGCAGAAAAAGCAAGTTAACAGGGCGAAAAATAAGTGGGGAAAATGTAAATAAATAAAAATAAGATAATACCGGAGAGCTATGCCTTCTGTCATCTGAATGGGAGGGGTGAAGAACAGAATATATGGGTTTTTAAAAAGAAAATAAAAATGCCTATGGCAACTCCTGAAAATTAACCAGGTTGCCCGCTTTTAAATACAAATAAAATACTAGAGAAATAAATATAAGGAAAGAGAAAAAAACTCACCAATTTTAAAAGGTGACTACTAAGAAAGAATCCATTTTGTTTTGTCAGTTTTATAATCTTTTCATTTTTTTTTCTACTGGTAAACTATATTTACGAAAATAAAACAATAACAGATACGCTATAGAAATATTTTTCTTTTAATAATACGATACGAAACACTTTGATAATAAATAAAACAAAATATAACATTGATAGACGAATCACTCTAAAAGTTCAGATTTTCATCCTATCACTGAAGTTAAGCAACGTCGAGCTAGGTCAGTAGATGGGAATACAAGGTGTTCTAAGCTTGAATCTGTGGGTGATGTGATGAATAACAACGCATAATTGTTAATTGGAGAGCCGAGTTCTAATTCCTGTCAGGTTCGCTAAACTCACTTACAAAGAAATAGCCTTTGGAAAGGTATGAAGCCACCTTTTCTCGATCAGTTTAAGAATATTTTAGAGCGTACTAAAATTAAAAACTTAACGATGTATTTATTAGTTGATTCGTTATCTAGTGCTTATCAACCATCTGAAGGTTATTTAAAGCCAGAAAATATTTTTTAGATTGTAAGAATTTTTTTGGGAGGGGGGGGGCTAATAATGGTTTATAGATACAAGTCTTACTAATTAACCCATAACTGCTGAAGAAGAGGTGAATTCATAACTCTTCCAAGAGTATTTGCGCGTAAGTGAATAAAACGATCCCAAATGGAATTGGAACTCGGCTCCTCGATTAATAATTCCAAGCCATTATCCATTAAACCAGCCACCCATCACCAACATCTTATTCTCAAGCGTTGACCAACGATGTACTGGTTCGACGTTGCTTAACCCCGGTGATCGTACGTGTACAGGTACTTAAACGTGATTTAGCTGTAAACCTAACGATATTTGTTTATAAATACATGCTTCAAAATAAAATCCTTACATTTATCTTGTGAGCGAAACATGTCGTTAAAGATAAGTTTTCCTTTTGTCTATATATATGTATGTATGTATGTATGTATGTATGTATGTATGTATGTATATGATAAAATATAATTTTAAAGTATGCTATATTAGTGGGTTAAAGTACTCGATATCAGGTATATAGCATATATAAATATAAAAGTGGACATTGAAGTTAACACCCAGAGGTGACAGCCTGTTTCCTGCTAAATGCAGTCGTTAGGCCGTATAATGAGGTGTGATAGAGCGAAACTGTCTGTCAGTGGATGACACTATATATGCTCCTGAGAAATTTATTTCGGTTCAACTCTCTGGGGAGGAATTGTGAGTTTGTAAACAGTGACTACTGCGGCTAATAATGCAAGACTCTTCGGTAAAAAGAATCGGGTTCTCTCAGTCGATGTGTGTTTATCCCAAAAAATAAATACGCTTAAATTCATTTTCATCACTACTGTGCGCCAACGGCTTAGGGGAAGAATCTCCGACTAACGACAATTCAGCCGGGAATCAATCCTATCTAGAAACAACCAGACGTCTAGCCACACTGATGAGCTGTGATACAGCGAAACAGTCTGTCTGTGGATTACGCTATATATATATATATATATATATATATATATATATATAAAAGTGAACATAGAAGTCAACACTTAGAGGTGAGTCTGTTTCATGCTATATGCAATCGTCAGGCCACCTTTATATATATATATATATATATATATATATATATATATATATATATATATTGTTACTCGCCATTTAGTACAAGAGTATATAATACTTAGTATAAATTTTAGCATGTTATTGTACATTGAGTAGTGTTTTATTATGACCAGCACTGACTGTACCATATTATATATATATATATATATATATATATATATATGTGTGTGTGTGTGTGTGTGTGTGTGTGTGTGTGTGTGTGTGTGTGTGTGTGTGTGTGTGTGTGTGTGTGTGCAAGCAAATATATGGATATAGATCCGACAGTATAAGTATATATATATATATATATATATATATATATATATATATATATATATATATATATTTCTATATATATATATACGGATGCAAGCACACATACACACCCAGAGAGAGAGGAGAAATGAAATTCTGAAACGTCTACATTCCAAAATCTGACCACATGAATAAATATCTGAATTGTGTAGATCGAAACCCTTCTTGCTTAGTCCGAGAACCTTTCAGATTTTCATCGTATTATTTGTACGCTCAGACCATGTTGATTTTATCGTTGATTAAAATTCATTTGTATTTGTTAAATGCCCGACCCAAAAGAGTTTGTACCGTAATTTCTATCTTCAAAACTGACAGTAAAAGCAATACCCGCTGAGCGAGAGGGTTAGAATCTACAATTGACCCCCAGGTCGTTTTCGCTTTTGCTAAAATAAGCCAAAGATTATTCCGTCAAGATCTCCCAGCTAATCCTAGCCATTCGATCTTTTTTCTCTCTACATGTCAAAACTTTAGATACTATAATAATAACATCGAAATCGATCTTTTACTGACCATCCAACCTTGTTGGTCATTTTTAGACACTTCATTTTCACGCTTCTCTATTTAAATATTTGTTTACATGTTTATTTTTATACTGGAAGATCTCGATTCGATATGTACCCAATGCAAACAGTTTGTGAATGACAAACGTTGGTTATATTTTGAATGGGTCCAATAATCTGCCCTCGAGTTGAAACGAGTTGAAGACGGTGTGTGGTCAGAAACTGACCGAGGCTATTTATTCTTATTATACTTTTTTTCTTCTTTGGCCGAGGAACACGTAAGGACAACAAAATGGAGGAAATAAGACACTGCTTCGTGAACAGTTATTATCGTTTCTTTTAGATTTTCTAAACGATGAAGGAAGCTTTCAACCTTATCTAGCGTGGTGGCGAGTAAAGTCATTAAAAAATGTCTCGCTAAACTGGCATTCGATTTTTTTACGTGCTTTTCGTTTAAGTTGGAAATTAATATGCAAAAGAAAGGAGAAAATTGAAAATAAATACTGAATAGCCAGTTTCAGGTTATTTATTGATCTGCTGTCTCAAGCACTAACTTATGTCAATATCACGTTGAAACATTGGTTCCTGAAGTTCTCATACGATCACCAAAGATAAGCAACGTCAAGCCTTGTTAGTACCTAGATGGGTAACTGCTTGGGAATACCAATTGCTGTAAGCTTGGATGTGCGGGTGATATAAAGGACTGACGGTCATATCACGTTGAAAAACTGATTCTCATCCGAACATCGAAGTTAAGCAACATCAAGCTGGGTTACTACCTAAATGGGTAACTGCTTGGGAATACCAATTACTGTAACCTTGGATGTCCGGGTTATATAATGGGCTTACGGTCATATCCCATTGGAACACCGGTTCTTATACGATCACCGAAGTTAAGCAACGTCAAGCTTGGTCAGTACCTCGATGGGTGATCGTTTGGGAACACCGATTGCTGTAAGCTTAGCTGTGAGCGTGGTATAATGGATTGGAATTGTTAATCGTATGGTCGAGTTTCAATCCCAATATATTAATCCACCTATTCTCCTCCCAGCTATGGGTTAATTAGCACGTCACTAAATCGTTATTATCAACCAAAATATTCTTATAATCTGAAATATTTTCTGGCTTTAAATACTCTGCAACGGGTTGATAAGTCGTAAAATATCATTAAGCACTAAGTCAAAAATACAGAACGCCCTTAACCCATTAAACGAGTGGTAGTCTGCTTAATGATTTTGCTAAATACTACTTCACAACGCGATGCACAATAATCATTTAAATCAATAAAGCACAAGCTTCTAAGTATAGGGACACACGGTGAGGATCTACAGCAATAATAATCTGGGGTAAATTTTATTTGAGTCGATCTAAAACTTCCTCTTTACTATACGAAGCGAATGAGAAAGAGCTGATGCCGTTAACGTGGCATGGTGGGTCCGAGCTGTGAAGGCTGAACTGACTTGAAGCAAGGAATGGAAATAGTTTGAACAGTTTCCATGGAAATAGCGATATTAATATTCTTAAATTAAATTATTTTATGTCGAGGCCATTCGAGAAAATTTAAATATTTTTTGTATGTTGTTCACCAGATATAATTTAGTTTTTCTTTATGATCTTTGGGATTATTTACATTATTTGGACTGTTATCCTCATCTTCATTGCAATATTCACAACATTTCGGCCGTTGTACGCTCCGGCCTTCTTCGGATTATTGGCTTAGTTGATAAAGACGTTGGTTAGATCCAGTGACTAGACCCAAAGAGTTGTGAATTCAGTACCAGGCTACAGCAGTGGTGAACCAAAAAAAAACAAAAAAAAACTTGGAGATTTGAGTTAAAGGGAAATAACTGAGACATCCGGAAGAGGCATGGAACATGGAACTAGAACAATCTCCCCCGGTGGATGAAATAATGGGTTCGGTTCGAAATTACAATCACCTGAAAAAGGCCTGAGCATAAAACGGCCGAAACGTTGTGAATATGGCAATGAAGATGAGGATAAGAGTCCGAATAATGTAAATAATGTAAATAATCATAATAGCTCATCTCAGAGATATAACATATGGTCTTCGGAGATATAGTTCTTTGATTTTGTTTAGCGGCATATCAAACCTCTATGGGTCATTTAATGCCGAAATATAAATATTTTGAACACAGTTTTATGGCTTCAACTAAATATATATTGAACACAATTGTATACATCCAACTACAGATAAAATGTATTGCTGGCCGTTTTGTTATTAAATGCTTTGTTGGTAATTCTATTATGAAATTTATTGCTAGTCATTTTGCTTTAAAATGTATTGTTGGTAAATTTACTATAAATATGCGCGGTTGGTAATTTTTTATATAAAATGTATTAAGAAATGGACAAGGTCCGACAATTTATTTATTAAAGACATTTTTATGTTTAACGTTGTTATTTATAGATACAAGTATTTAAGCAAATGCTCTGTTTATGATAAACAGTATTAAATAACATTTACCGGCCTGAATAGGATGCAGGTTCGAATCCTGTCAAAGAACGAATATTTTCTATGAAAATTTCTCAGACATTCAGGCCGGTAAATGTTATTTAATACTGTTTATCATAAACAGAGCATTTGCTTAAATACTTGTATCTATAAATAACAACGTTAAACATAAAAATGTCTTTAATAAATAAAATGTATTGCTGATATTTTTACTATAAAAATATTTTTATACTTTAATAGTATTTTTGTTTTGGTCTGGGGGTTCCCTATTGCCCATAGCTGGGACCCTAACAAGTCCTAAAACACCGAGTCAGGGTGGACTTATGAGCAACAACAATTAAGAGATAGTTCCACCCACCTCCCCTCAAAACCACCAACATTTTATATGTGTTTGAAGACATACAATTTCGTTCAAAATATTTATATTTAGGCAATAAATAACCCCTAGAGATGTTGATATGCCGCTAAACAAAATCAACCAACTAACATATTATGCAGTCGGTGTATTTTAGTCTCCAGCGGCAGAGCAAGTGTTTCTCGTCTAAGTTTTGCTGTATGGTGACACCTTTTATTAAATTGTATGTTTATTTTAGATAATGCCTTCTCATTGTTATTCATTTTTTGACTCGTTTTTTTTTTTCCTGGTGCTTTTTATCGTAAGTTTCAAATCTCTAATCTATATCTGTTAACTAAGCAGAACAAGATAACAATAAAAAAAAATTGTACCCTTTGGCGAGATTTTGACTCATCCTTTTTCTTACACTTAGGAACTTGCCTTAAAGTGACAGCGCTTTAAATTGTTTTCAAGCTGATATTTTTTTTCTGAACAAAAACCAGAGATCGCTGTCTTGAACTCTATATCGAAATCACCCTACACCCCATTCTTTGAAAGACCACATGGTCAAGTGATAGTCATTCAAACAAATAAATAAAAGATAATTTTTAAAAAAAGAAAAAAAAAAGGAGAAATATCAGCGAGTTTCCCAGCTTGTCTGGTGTCGTGGTTTCACTCAGTGTCCTTTTTAATGAAACTTGGCAGGTCGCAGAGTTCTTCCCTATCTTATGTTATCAACCAAAGGCTTTATCTGAGAGTCTGGTTCCTGCAGTTAGCATCCTCCAAAGATCAGCTTGATCTATAATCAAAACCAGAAACGGATCTCAGATGCCACTATTTCAATTAGTTTACTTGGATGATCTTACTCCTATTACATTAGGGTTATCTATCCACAACACATATACCGCTAAATGCTCTCTATGAAACAAGGAGATTACAAGCTCATGTATGTACTTTTCTACTATTTAGTATATCGACCCTTGTTGACCACCCAAAAAGCTCAGGAAGCTTGACTTCTACCCATTTTTTTTTTCAAAATAATTGCTGAGATCCATAGTTAGAAACGGAAACGCTGCGTTGTCGTAGAATAATTGAAAAAAAACAATTATTAAAAGGGACAAAAAGTGTTAAATTAAAAGGCATGTATTTCCCACCGGCGAATGATGCGTGTTCGATCCCAGCTGAAGACTGGCTTTTTGAATACTGATTTTAAAACCAAATATTCTCTTTTCATCGCAAAATCTGACTTAACGAAATCAATATCTACTAATTTCTATTAAAATGCTCAAAGAATACGAAATTATGCAATTTCTCATGGTATCTTGATGAGGAAGAATTTTTTTTCGCAAAACATTATTACTGCCGAGAGGTCAATCCTCACTTAGTGACCGCTATAATAACGTCTTTGCGGTATCCTAAACTGTGCTTAAAAATACTTGTTAGCCGACGTCAGTCTTCAAGGGTATATCAAATTTAGACGTCAAACTTTCTTTTTTTTTTAGTGGATACCCATATTTGTGTCGATGCTCCATATACTTTTTAAACGGTATTTTATTTTGGTCTAAATGCCTGAATATTTAAGAAAAGTTATTAAAAAGAAATGCGCATTCTGGTAAGATTCGAACTTGCGTCCCAAACGTACAGAAGAAACCGACGTTCGATCCGACGTGCTATTAACCGACTCAGCCTCGAAGAACATCGTCGATTAAGGAAGGTTGTATACTGCTTTTAAATACACCCTTCTCGTTTAAACAAAGCAATTCCTAAAAACTTAATGTATTTTATCCGACATATGTTTATCAGTTTAAAGTGATAAAAATATGCCCGATTAATAAATAAAAAATAATAATTACTTATAAATATATATTCATTACTTATAGAAATATATATAACTTATATACTTATATATAATTATAGAAATTAAGACAGGTTTCGTTAAATAATTTAGACATGTTCTGTCTACTTATTCTCGATAGGCTCTTTTTATATTCGCGGATACGCATTTTTGTGTAGTTATTAAAAGACGAGAGGAAAACACCGTATTGGCTCATATTGTATTTATTTCCGAGTACTTTCGACATAGGGCATTGTTAATTATAAAGTATTTAGTGTTCATAGTTCTGAAGGACAAAAATTGTTGTGGTCATCCGAAGATTACCATTTTTATATGTGGATTCACGAACGAAAGATCCGCTCGGGTCTGCACCTTTTTAAATTAGCCGGCTCCAAGTGGATCTTTGTTTTATTCTCTTCTAGCACGTATACTGTGTTGTATTATGAATACACGGTATATTTAGGCATCCAAAGTATTCATCCAAATAAGTTTTATTAGAAAAAAGAACCGACAATGTCTGTCTGTTTTGTTTTATTTTCTATTTTTCCAATTTTCGTTTAAGGTGTTGAGTATTGTGTACAACATTTCCGAAGCTCATGTTCGTGATATTGTTTTCTTCAAGTACTTTCAACTGCCTCAGTCATTTTCAAGAACCAATGTGGTGTCTGCGTCGTAAGTAGAATTTCTATACTCTGGTATTGTTGCCATAGACAAAGGAATTCTGCCACAATTTCGAGTATAATACGTTTGTTTTATTGCGTTGAAATTACTGTAGAAAAAGGAATGGAGCGCAAAAGACGATAATGACAGTTTGCAGAATAGACATGTAGACAGTCTACGCATGTTAAAATTGTCATCAGCAGAAACAGCAGAAGACAGCGTGCCATTTAGTCAAGCCATTAATAGGGACGTAGATCTTTATCAAATACACCTCCTCCGTCTCCTCTTGAAAGGAAAATTAAAATGTCACAATAGACAAAATAAAAAAAAAATAAAAATAAAAAACTTTGTACGTAATTTCTTTTCGTTTGTACGCTTCGGGACAAATATATGTCCTCTACCAAGAAAGCAAAAACTCACGTTCTGTGTTATTTTTCATCGGAACTGGACTGACGCGCCATCATTATTTCAGCAATATTTAGCCTTCGTGTCTGCAATAAAAGGATTTGTTAATAGGACGGTTTTTCCCTTGACCCCGCTATTATTTTGCACTAGCTTCACTCCCTCGGCAATATTGTTTTCAAAAGCGATTCTTAGAATTTTAATAAAGCCCAAACATATGAAAGTGAATTAATAAATTTTCTTTGGCCTTTGAAAATTTACAACAAAACATTAAACAATATTTATTTATTAGATTGCTTATTTACAAGAATAATTTTACATTTGCATCGTTCTAAAAGTGCTAAATTAAAATAATAATTGTTATTCTAAAATAAAAAATAGTGATGATGATGATAATAATAATAAAAATAATAATAAATAAAATGGCTGACGTAACTCTTCCGATATTTTCAACACTTAGAGAAGAACCCGATTTAAGAAAATAAAAATTGTCTTTTCTTTTTCGTTTCTTAAATCACTCTCTTCCGTAAGTGTTATATTAATAATATTAATAATAATATTAATAATAATAATTTGGAAGTTGAAAAGGTCACAATCACACTAGTTACTTGGTACGGTAACTGACAGAATAGAGACCTGAATAAAATAAAAAAATAATGGCGCTGATTTACAGTGGAACTGTTAGAGAAAGGAAGCCTCGTAGGAACGGCAAGAGTAATCCAGAAGTGATAAACACTTAGAGTCAGAGAAAAATACATGATATTTAATACAATCTGCTGTAGTCGCGATATTCATGATCCTTAATTGCCAGATATTAAGATCTAATCCGAGAAAATACTGAATAATAAGAACAATGAAAATAAAAATAATAAAGTATAGGACGACTAACTATAAACGTTTATTATTGTTTTAGTTCTCCTCTCATACAACCATTTAATTTTTTTTTTTATTATGACATTAATAATTTAATGAGCAACTAGGAATCGCGTTCAAAATACTAGAAGTGAGGTGAGGAAAAATGAAAAATGGATAAAATTATTGAGACTATGGACACCAATACAATACTAATGTTAACATGAATTCTGAGGAAGGTTCTGGATATTTGATAAGAAATGCAGAATTATTGAGTATACTTGCTGCCACTTGATTTCCAAAGATATTTTTAACATACAAGTGATTATGAAAATAAAACAAATACATAATAAAATAAATATAAAAGCTTAATATATATCTTAACTCGAATATTATTCCCAAATAAACTTGTTAATAATAATTTAATAATATTATAACAGTTGGTAAAATGTTAAGAAAATAATACTAAAAATAATAAAGACAAAATATTTCTTTAAATATTCAAGGGACATTCATTAAGTCAATATGAGAGCAGAAAAGGGCAACTAGAGGGGAAAGATTTACAGAAAAAATATAAGATTGATTACTGCAGTTGTTTATCTCGTATTCAAATATTGGTTTAGTTGTCCTTCCATACAATGGAATGCATTTATAATAAGGATCTGGATTGTAATAATGACGGAAGCACTTGGATTTGTGCCCATGAATCTAGATATTCAAAGAAAGAGTTGAGAATGTCAACAGTATGGGTGTATTGGGATCTGCAACAACAACAATAATAGTAGCCATAACAATAATTTTTTAATCGAAGTTACCCCTATGTAAAGCAGTAAAGCCACTAAGACACAAGGGGTTACCGTGTGTGGAAGAATTAGAAAACAGAAACATTAATAATGAGTGGGAAGAGGAAAGAGTAATCAGGAGGACAGTAGATAGCGATTGATATTGTATTAAAATTTTGAAGGTTAGAGTTGTCTGGAAAGCATAGAGCCGGAAGAATATAAGAAAAAGGAAAAACAATATAAAGGAATCAGAAAAATAAAGAACAGAAATTAAAATAAACTTAATAATTTAAAAGTTTCGTGCGTTTTCATGGACACGTCACCTTGGATATAATTTTAGATCAAAAATAAAAATTTGATTAGAGGAATATCTTTTTTTAACCATATGTCGCACCAGAATTTTTTCTCGTCTGAGTCCATCTTTCAAATCTATAAATCAACCATTCGTCCTTGCATGGAATACTGCTTCCATACATGGTCTGGAGCCTCCGCTGTTCGTCTCAAGGTCCTCGACAAAATCCAGAGACGAATATGCAATATCATTGGTCCTTATCTGGCATCTCGTCTACAGTTATTTTCTCACAGACGTGCCGTCGCTTCCCTCTGTCTTTTCTACAAATACCTTCACGGTAAATGCTCCGACAAGCTACTTTCGCTGGTTCGCAAACTGCATGACTTTAAGCGTGCTACTAGGTTGGGATCTCAGTACCACCCTTTCACTGTATAAACTGTTAAGTGTAGCCGTCTCTTCTACTCGAATAGCTTCATGTCTCGCACTTCCCGTCAGTGAAACTCCTTTACTTTTACTTGCTTCCCTGATAGCTAGATTCTTCAATTATTCAAATGCAGTGTCAATCGACATCTTCATATATTTATCTAATTACCCGTTCTTCTCTTCATCCTTTCCTCTATCATGCCTCTATACTCTTGCTCCCACTCTCTGTAACCCCTTGCATGCTAGTGGCACTCCCGCCTTGCTTGGGATGAATTGCTTAAAAAAAAAAAAAAGATCACCCCCAACAGAGCTACAAACACGCAGTGGATTACTGAGTTAGAAAGTATATGAGAGAAACATTATTAAGGAGCAAAAACAAGAAAAGAACAGAATTTAAGAAGACAGAAGATAACGATTGACATTGCACTTAAAATTGTGAAGATTAAACTTGACCATAAATCAAGAAGCCGGAAAAGAGTACCACAAGCAAGAAGTGCGAGAGAAGAAACTGTTAGCATAGAACTTACAGTTATATCTACCCACTTCAATTGTAAATTGATGAGATCTTGATGCCACTCTGGTACTGCGTTTAAATTCATAAAGTCTAGGTACCATATCGAAGAGCTCATCCGAACAATTATTTAGAGATAAAGGCACAGAGAGGCATCCTTACGGCGGTGGGAAAGTGACTGAAGCCGAGTCGTCAGATCAGGATTGATAATATTACTGATTCAATAATATTAATAATAAACCCGAAATGCAGGATCTGCATAACATATGATGAAACTCTCTTATCTCAGAATATCCGGAACTAGCAATAAATGAATAGACCCACAAATATAACAAGGTAATGACATATGTGCACTGGAAGATATGCAAGAAGCACAAAATCGAAACCACTGAGAGATGGTATGAACACTAACCAGACACAGTTACCCAAAATGACGATGTAACTATCCTCTGGGACATGCCAATTCAAACTGACAGGAAAATAAAAGCCAACAGACTTGATATTATTATAAAATACTAGAAATTTAGGATGTGCATGCTTATTGACATAGCCGTACCATCTGCGAGAAACACGTCTATGAAAATTATCGAGAAATTGTCCAAATACAAGGACCTGGAGATTAAGATTATCAGGTTGTGGGGAATGAAGATTGAGACTGTACCAATAGTAATTAAAGCTCTAGGCCTCGTTAGGAATGGACAATGTTGCTGTGTCCCAGGTGACATCAGCATAAAGTTGCCTAGATCTCCCTTCTATGAACATCCAATATACTAAGAAAAGTCCTATCAATTAACTGAGAATTCTTATATACGGCTTAAGGCCCATAGTTTGGAACCGGCTCTACAGAATACAAAGCAGGAAATATAACATACAATAATAATAATAATAATAATAATAATAATAAAGAAATATTTTACAAGTTCATTGACACATGTGTAATAAATGACAAAAACATCTCTGCAAATGTTTTTGAAAAACACTAAGCGAACACAAAGTACTGGAGATGGAAATAGAAAAATATGGTGCTTAAAAACTAAAACTGTTCCTGTTGTGTTTGGAGCTTTGGGTCTGATAAAGAAAGGACCTCAACGACAAATCAACAGAATCCCTGATGTACTACCATCTCTCCCAGAAATAAAAAAATAATTCTAATAAGCACAGCCTGTTGTTGATGATGACGATCGTCTTCGAGTATAAAATCCAGGGGTTAGCAGTGAATATTTCGAAGACAGTAGGAAAGCGTTGTTCAGGTTAGCAGTGGATATCCTGGTAAAGTAGCAGAGCGTAGTTCAGTAATTCTTCCTTCTGTTCCTCTTCGCCTGACAAGCTGGCACTGGACATTCGAATAGAGTAAACAAAATGGCCGTCTTTATACACGACGGATTGAATACTTTACGTCTCCTGATTGGTTAACCTTCTATTGGTGGACTATAAAGTGAGTCAAGTCATTTGGGCTAGCTCACTAGTACCATATACCAAAAAAACTGCAACATAGCCCATTACCTGCGAAGAGCTGTGCCCATATGAGTTTCTTGGTCAATAGCTGTCCTTTGTTTAATTAAGTGGAAACAACAACAAAAATCACGTCTTTCGCTTGCCCAGGGTCATTGGTTATGACCCAACACATGATTAGAAAACAAATGCAGTTCAAAATATTTTTTGATAATAATAATAAAGATGATGATGCTTCATCAAGTATGGCTTTCATGGCTTTTGATCATAATTGATTGATGATGTTAACATGGACATGCTGTATATTGTTGAATTTAGGTGGGTTAAAATAAATATCCCATGCAGTACCAAGGATTTGTTTGTTAGTTGTTCGACCTTAGCCAAACGGGTCACCATTTCAGGCATGTTTGTCTGTGATGCATGTGCTTGGTATACCCCTATCAAACTGGAGGTTATGACGGCTACACAAACTTGAAAAATCTTAGATTATTAAAAAAAAATAAGCATAAAATAAAGCCCAGATTCTTTAACGCAACTCTATTAAGAATGAGTTTTTTAGGAAACGTTCTTTTAAAATTTCAGCTTTCTCAAATTTTATGCATGAAATAAAGTTTAAAACTGGGACTTTTCTAAGTATAATCAGGTTCAGCTCGAACAAAAGGTTACTTATGCCTGATCTAGCGGTTTGGGCATGTCTGATCTTTGGCCATTGACAGAATGAACGTCATTGTCAAAAAGGAATCTTACGTGAAGATGCACTTGCACGATGAACCACCCTGATGACAGCATTACTGAAAACAGTCAGAAAACTAAGATGTTCAGAGAGGAGAATTACTGTCACTTGATCTTCAGCGTAATCTACCAATGACTATTGGTGTGAACACTCAATCAATACAAATAAACTCAGTGTCAAGTGGACGAGCAATAACTGAGCAGTACTAAAAATGAGAACGAGATATCCCTAGACATGGACAGTGGAAAGAGAACTGTCTGCGCTCCCATAGATTAAAGAATGGGTTCATTTCAGAACTCCCTGTTACCCGTCTCGACATACTCCTGATAAATACCGGAGAGCAAAATGGCCGAAACATTTCGATAGCAACAGCAAAGATGAAGAAAGTAGTCTGCATGTAAATAGAGTAAATGATGAGAACTCCTTATCCCATAAATTTAGACAGGATGAAGTAATAATAATATCTAGAAGACAGCACCGCTGAACAATGGCCGCAGTACCGAAATAATTTACTGTCACTTGGCCTCCCGCGATAGTATTCTTTATATAATAAAGAATACTGAGAAAGGTGTTGGGGATTTGAGCAAACTTTCTGTTACTAAATGACAACCACCAAATATATGGTTGAATATACAACTACATGAAATAATAATAAATAGTAGTAGTAGTAGTAGTAGTAGTAGTAGTAGTAGTAGTAGTAAAACCTATCAAAATACAATGATCTTGAAATGGAGATCTTAAAAATGTGGCACATGAGGACATCAATAGTTCCAGTTGTATTTGAATCCATCGGTTTGATTGGAAAATATCCCTTGAGAATCAATGAAGGGATCCTGAGTAGCCCAAAACTTAAAGAAATATAAAAATTGTACTCAGAAGTACAGCTCATACATTACGAAGGGCTATGTATACGTAAAATATATTATCGTAAGTTTTTTTCTTCTTTTTGGCAAAAATAATCAGTGGATAATATCATGATGCCATTTTGAGTCCAGGGCTCTGTTTGGGACCCGGCGGGAAATGAGTATCCAAGAGAAATTAAAGGAAATGAAATAATAATACTAATAATAAAAGTTTCACTGGCAAGCGCTTGGAGAGAAATCGCCCTGATAGCACTCTTGTGCACAAAAGCAATCATCGTGACACTGGAATATAGAAAATCGTTAACGCTGAGCAGGCAGAAACACAGACGTGTCAAGACCTAGAGAAATGTACCAAGCAACAGCTGGAGTTGTCCACTTTGTCGCTGGCTCACTGGGAATTATTTCCAGGAATCTTTCTGTTCCGCGAGACGCGGGTAGTAGCTGTGCTTGAAACAGCATATATGCTGAGGAAAGTGTTCTGTTTCTTAGCTACGAGTAAGAGACCATCGTCACTCGGCCGAAACATCTAAGAGTCGAAGTGGATATCAAATGAAATAATAAAAATAATGATGAAAGAAATTAACTATTCTTTTTATTAGTGGTGAAACCCAGTAATAAGAAAACAAAATTCGGTAGTGAGTGATTCATTGCCGGAAGTGAGAGCAGGTATGAGGAAGTTGAGTTTAAAATAAATATATCATTTAATTGTTGCCACCATCTGTTTAAATCTGTGCTTAATATAACTTTAATTACACTCGTATTAATTATAGTTCCATTTATTTGGGTAATTGTCTAAATCTGTTTAATTCTGTGTCTGGTACAATGTTAATTAAACACGTGTTAATTGCTTGTGGTCCCATATCTTGAACTATTTTTGTTTTCACTCTATGCTGGGCTTCAAAAGATTATTAATCGTAAGCAATGGTAACGGGAGAATTAAAATGTAGTACTTGTATTTTGGTAATTGAGACCGGTTTTACTTGGTTTGATTGTTTTTGCCCGGCGGCATATTAACACCTCTATGAGTTATTTAATCCCGACATCTAAATATTTTTGACATATTTTGTATATAATTTCATACATTCTGGGTAAACGTATATTTTTTAGGTATATAGTTTATAGATGAAAGTATTTGTGTAATTTTACAATAAATATCTATTTTTATACTTTTCTTAGTGTTGTATTGATTCTAACCTGAAAAATAATATTCAAAATAATAATATACTCA
>CAHIKZ030002024.1:570000-620000 GCA_903632075.3 Acanthosepion pharaonis
AGGCGTTGGTTATATCCAGTGACAGGACCCAAAGAGTGTGAGGTCAATACCCGGTTAAGCCAGTGCAGAACTTGGAGAGTTGAATGAACAGGAGATAACTGACATCCATTAAACATGGCACGTGGAATTAGAACAGTCTACCGCAGTGAACGAAATAAAGGGTTCAGTTCGACATTCCAACCAGCTGAAGAAGGCCGGAGCGTACAACGGCCGAAACGTTGTAATAGATATGGCGACAAAGATGAGGACAATAGTTCGAACTAATGCAAATAGGGGTATTTTTAACAACGTAATTTAGGGAAATTTAAGAAAACATATATGTGACGTGTTCGCTCAGGGTGTGAATAATCATAGTTCCAACGACTTCCTATCTTTTGTAACTCTGAGTAAACTTTGTCCCTTTACTATTCCTCCCAGTTCTTGTTTTACCATCCATTTATTTACTTTCATTATTAGACATTGAATTGTGTCACTTCGCGTCAGCCATAGCTTGCCTGATTAATATTTATAAGTGTTCTTAAAATTAAACATTTTGAAAAGCCAATAATATTTTTGCTTTTGTATATAAACACTTGTTACAAGATAAAATCCTTGCATTCGCCTTGATAAAGTCCTTCAGGGGACGAAAGGCATTGGCTAAGATAAGTTTTCCCTTCGTCTTTATTAACCCATTACCTGCCATGGCCCCTATTTGGGGATCTGTTAAAATTAAACTCGCTACATGTTTTTCCTTGTATTTACATTGAATAGCTTACATACATTGCATTTGTAGAGGTATATTTTACAACACTTAGTCTTTAAATTTTTTATTATTAGCCGTAAAAAATACTTTCTGTCGTAATTTTACATTTCACGAGTAGAAAAATAATGAGTGTTTTGAAAAGTATTTTTTTATTATTTATAATCAATATTATTTTTTGATGTTTTATACACATATATATTTGATGTTCTAGTTTCTATAAAAATGACAATGGTAACTACTGAAATTAAACATAAGGAATAAATAAACTCCTAAGTCACCTGCCTGGGTCAAAAATGCGCATTAAAAAAATTTGGCAGCTAATGGGTTAACAAGGTAGGTGACTTGATGTTTCTTTCGATCTTGTGGGTGGGAAGTTCTCCAATGACACTTTTCTCGCTATATATCCCAGTAATTCAACTTCAACTGTCTCTTTTTTATTCAAAATATTTTTTTTATTTCTATTTTTCTGAAAATTTTCTCGTTGTTCACAGCATCCTTTTGTAGAAACCCCATCTCTATTGCCTCAAGTCTTCTTATCTTTGATGAAATTGTCAAAATTCACTACATATATATATATCATTTTAAGACATTTTTATGTTTATACATAGTAAATGCTCTGTTTATAATAAACAGTATTAAACAACATTTATCGGCCTGAATGTCCGTGAAATTTTCACAGAAAATATTCGTCCACCGACAGGAATTCGAACCTGTATCCTATACAGAACCGTCATTTAGCTTGACGTGCCTTTACCGATTTGGCCAAGAAGGAGCGTTCGGCTAGGAAGGTTGAATTTACTGTATTTAAACTTAAATCTTCCATGAATCTCTCACGTACATTCATATCTGCTCATGGCGTATCAAATGTAAACAAATGACGTCACACGTTATGAAATGGAAAAAGTTCAACAATTATTTTAAGACATGTTTATGCTTATACATTCTTTTTATAGATACAAATATTTAAGTAAATGCTTTGTTTATAATAAACAGTATTAAACAACATTTACCGGCCTGAATGTCCGAGAAATTTTCACAGAAAATATTAGTCCTTCTCTGAACGGTGTTCATTCATATAAACACATTCGTTTTTAAACACACTATGACCAAATAAGTCACTTTCAATTCTTGTATTTAGTCTTGGTTTAACCAGCGAATAGTTTTCAATCACGGAAATCAAATTATCAAACCTCCTAAATATTGAGCATATTTGGACAGCAAGTTTTCATATATGTCGGTTTGATTCAAGAAAAAAGAAAGTTTAGGGTTTTACTTTGTTTCTTAATTATTTTTTTTTAGAGTTCGAACCATTTTTCTTGTTCCCGGGGAGAATTCAAACATAAATTGTCCAATATCTTCTGAGCGCTTTCATAGGTCTTTAGGAATTAATTTGTGTGTGTGTGTGTGTGTGTGTGTGTGTGTGTGTGTGCGTGCGTGCGTGTGTGTGTGTGTGTGTGTGTGTACGCGCGAATATGTATGCATTGTGTTTTATTTGATAGTTTTCGGCTACCGTGTCTTCATATTTTAATGCTTACATAGAGACATCTCTAAGATTGCGCACTTTTTACCATAAATTAGCATACATTGTTTTTATTATATATATATATATATATATATATATATGTGTGTGTGTGTGTGTGTGTGTGTGTGTGTGTGTGTGTGTGTGTGTGTGTGTGTGTGTGTGTGAGTGACCGTTCGGTTGTAAAGTGAAATATTTTGATTCTCCAAAATTAAATCAAGTCACTGTTAAAATTTGACCACAAAGAAAAACCACGATTTCACTTTCTAGTTATGGAGAAAAATAAAATGTAACATTTTTTTTTTCTTTTTAGGCTTCAATAATTTTAAAATGTGGGCGTTGCTTTTTTTGTTTTTACTTTTTCTGGAAAACCTTATTTATTTTGCTGTATTTTCTGATTCACGAAATAGATATCTTTTGGACAGACTTCCTCTGAGAGAATAATATGTAGAAAGAATGAAATATTATATATATATATATATATATATATATATATATATAGAGAGAGAGAGAGAGAGAGAGAGGCAGACAGAGACAAAGTGTGTGTGTGTGTGTGTGTGTGTTTATCCGTGTGTCTGTGTGTGCGCTGGAGGGTAGTGCATATGGAATATACATAAATATAAAATATTCCTCAAGGACACATGGCCCAGTAGATATTAGCGTTACTTGAATCCCGCAACTTGGCCCCAAGAGCTGTGAGTTCAATATAACTGGTGACCAAAAATTTGGAGAGCTGAGTTAAAGGAAGATATCTGAAACATCCGGAAGCGGAGCGGTACGTGGAACTAGAACAAACTACTCCGGTAGACGAAATAAAAGGTTCATTTCGAAATTCCACTCAGCTGAAGAGCATACAATGGCCGAAACGTCGTGAATATGGTAATAAAGATGAGGACAACTGTCTGAACAATGTAGATAATGCAAATAATAAAATATTTAAATGTGAAATAAAAAAAAGATCATAGAAAAGGAAACTGAGATATAGAGAGAAGGACTAAAGATGAATGAAAGGGTTAAAGGGGAAAATTTTGAAAAACCTGAATATCCTCATAAAAAAAGAGAGACAGAGAGAGAAGAAGAAAGAAAAGAATTACAAAAAAAAGAAAAGAAAGAAAAAGAAAAGGAAAATAAAGTTAAAAACTTACCAAGAGATACAAAGGGAAAGAAAGAAAGAAAGAAAGAAAGAAAGAAAGAAAGAAAGAAAGAAAGAAAGAAAGAAAAGGAAAATAAAGCTAAAAATTTACCAAGAGATACAAAGCGAAAGAAAGAAATAAAGAAAGAAAGAAAAAAAGAAAGAAAGAAAGAAAGAAAGAAAGAAAGAAAGAAAGAAAGAAAGAAAGGGAAATAAAGCTAAAAACTTTCCAAGAGATACAAAGCGAAAGAAAGAAAGAAAGAAAGAAAAGGAAAATAAAGCTAAAAACTTACCAAGAGATACAAAGCGAAAGAAAGAAAGAAAGAAAGAAAGAAAGAAAGAAAGAAAGAAAGAAAAGGAAAATAAAGTTAAAAATACCAAGAGATATAAAGCGAAAGAAAGAAAGAAACTAACAAAGAGAGAATTGTCATGAATTACAGAGGGAGAGAAAAAGTAAAAACTGGAGAGAATTAAAGAAATATATACATGGTAAACTTATATTTATTTATTTGCTGGACATATTTGTTTTGGATGCGTTAAAATTTACAAGTCATTCCTTGCCCCAGTTAACCATTGATTGGAGCGCCTTGTTTCTCTTTGTAATGTTTGTCTTTCCCTGTGATATGAGTTCGAAAGTGGACGCAACTGACGAACCCGGAACTGAAACTCGGCTTCTTCATAAAACTTTGATCGTTGAAATCCATTACTTTACCGGCAATATCCACGGGAAAGTAAAGGCAAAGAACACCCGTGGAATTTCCATGAGTCAAACACGTAGATTATTGTTCGAATATTAAACAGTAAAAAAAACAAGTTAAGCGGGAAATGAGAAGAGAAAGAAAAGAACTGGGATGGCGAATGCAAAACAAAAAAAGAAAAAAAAGAATGAAAATAATAATAAAAAAAAAGAGGGTGAAAAAGAATGTAGAAGACAGGAGTAGAGGGAAGTAAAGAGAAAAGGTTAAAAAAAAAAGGAAGAAAAAGTCATTTGACTAAGTGAGTGGTAACGCGAGAATAAGAGGATGAAGTGGATTTAAAAAAAAAAGGTTGCTTTATAAAAAGACAAGGAAAGGGGGGGAAAGAGAGAGAGAGAGAGGGAGCAATGTAAAAATAAAAAAAAATCTCTTGTGATAATGGATGCCAACAAAACTAACACTGAAACGACGTGTGTGGCGGATTTAGTGAAAGAAGAAAGATCGCAAAAGAAGACCGAAAGGGAGAAACAGACAGAAATGGGGGGAAGGAAAATATCCAGCTGTTTATAGAGAATTACTTAAAAAAATAGTTAAAATGATATTAATACTATTTATGCCCCATAGTAACTGCTCCATTTGCCAACACATTGCATACAATAAATGTAATACTTATTATGGAACAGGGAGAGTACATTATTTACATATATAGTATTTACGTGCTATAATAATTTTTCCATTCACGAGCACCAATAAGACATTAAATGTAAAAATTATCATGGGACAGTCGAGTATGTCATACTGTGTAAGTCAAAAACTATCCGTACTTTCGCCATATGCAAGAATGAGGACATTTCTTTCCTTCGTGTATATATATATATATATATATATATATATATATATATATATATATATATATATCGAAAAAAGTATAAAAATTTAATATTACAAGACATATTAAAAAAGTATTAAATAATAAAAAAAAACAAAAAAAACTCAACAACAAGGGGTGGGAGCAACCGGTTTGCTCCCCCTTGTTGTTGAGTTTTTTTTTTTTTTATTATTTAATACTTTTAATATGTCTTGTAATATTAAATTTATACTTTTATTTCGATCATTAAATTTTGTACCTAAAAAATATCTTTAAATATAAATATATATATATATATATATATATATATATATATATATATATATATATGTGTGTGTGTGTGTGTGTTGATATAATAGGAAAGAACTGTTAGATTGATGATCCGAAGTTCATTAGTATTTTTTGTTTTTATTTAAAAAAAAAAAAAACATTGCTTGATACAGAAGTAGAGGATAGATTATAATTATATATTTTTTTTTTAAATATGATTCAATTGCGACACAGAAATTACTATGTTTCAAAACTGATCAGCAGTATTCAGGTTTAATTTCAATATTAAACCCTAACTACCGGGGGGTGGCAATCTCATTCTCAGGTGATGTTTGGAATAACTATGCTACAGAATGTTTTACATGAAACTAAAAGCAGTGGCCAGTCACTGCTGACCTGGTTATTTGAATTAATATATATATATATATATATATATATATATATATATATATATATATATATGTGTGTGTGTGTGTGTGTGTGTGTGTGTGTGTGTGTGTGTGTGTGTGTGTGTGTGTGTGTGTGTATTACAGTAATATTTACCCAACACAAGACCCGGAGGCCACTTGAGGTAGAGGGTTACGTTAGGAGACAATTTGTGTGTATAGGAGTGAAAGATTAACCCTAGCCTTGAACAGGTTAAGATTGTAGTGACCGGGGAAACATCCTCTTAGGAGTCGGTTCCACAGAGCAGTTTTTTGCCGGTAGAAGCTGTTCTCATTGATGGAATACGGAGGGAATGTGGGTGGTTGGCTTCAATGTAAATGGTATGGCGTGTCCTTGCCGTGTAGAACGGAATTGGTGGGACCAGGGAATGTAGTTCTTCCGAGCACTTTCCATGAAAGTAACGATAGAGCAGCGAGAGGCCTGCCACATTCCGTCTGTGGGAGATGTGTGTGTGTGTGCGTGCGTGTGTGTGTGTGTGTGTGTGTGTGTGTGTGTGTGTGCGCGTGCGTGTGTGTGTGTGTGTGCGTGTGTGTGTGTGTGTGTGCGCGCGCGTGTGTGTGTGTGCGCGTGTGTGTTTGAAGGTGTTTTCGAAAACTTCTCCACCACGCAACTATCAAAAACAAAGACCAAAACCTTCAGCTTAGAACTCAAATTCACTGACGGCATTTAACAAAAAAAGAGGCACATTTGACACCATAGCTAGTTAGAAACCACAAAATGAATGACACGGACTTTGAGAAAAGCTTGGGGGGGAATAATTATCCTGAGAATGGGTTGAAAGGACAAAATACGCACACACATACATACATACGTACATATGTATATATATATATATATATATATATATATATAATCGACTCTCCGTCGAGATTCGACGTATGAGGGTCAAGCAGATCAGTTTCCAGGAAACCGACAACCCGACACCGGCACATAAGATTTGATTATAGTGGTGAAGGCCTCGTGCAGGACCATCCACACTTTTTGAAGGGACGAATACAGAGACCTGGTGCACCTAATGCCACAAGGTTCCCAAAGTTGTCCTTCTCCTAGATCTGTTGCCATCCAAGGCTATACAGCCCAGTCTGTCCTGCTATTTCACCCATAGCTGGAGGGAGAGGAAGAGGATTCATACCTTTCCCAAGGGTATTAGCACGTAAGTGAATGTAACGGATTCGACTGAAATATATATATATATATATGAGAGAGTGGGTGACATATTGGAAAACTATTTTAACCATGCGTTTCCCCGACGATATTTGTTAGGTTCGATGTCTTCAAATTGGGATGAAATACAAAAATTGTATGTAAGGAAAATGCATGAGGATTTTTTAGGATAAGTAGGGCAAAAAAATTAAACTACCTTATCAGATCCAATGACCAGAGACCCTAATATATATATATATATATATATATATATATATATATATATATATATATATATATATAGATAGATAGATAGATAGATAGATAGATAGATAGATAGATCATATATCCTCACGTATCATGAGACTTTTGACAACATAATTCTGAAGCTAATTTTAAAGGTTCCGTATCATATAAGGGATATAAACCTAAAGGGTATGTACTGCTAGCCCAGCCTACTACAAACTATATATCCATTTTCTGTAGTCAAATTAGTTTCAAAATAAGGTTTTCAAAGGTCGCATGATACGCGAGTGTATATGTTATCTTTGGTGTCTATTGAAATTTAAGTAAGTTCACACTACGTAAAACTGTTTAATTGTTTATTAAATACTAAGAAATATACAAAATAACTTACGTTGATTGCACAACTCTGAGTTTCATGCAATACTTGAAAATTGCGTCGGCATGAAACTCAGAGTTGTGCAATCAATGTAAAGTATTATGTATAATTCTTAATATTTATTAAATAGCTCTGTTATTTAACATTGAGCACTACTTTTTCTTACACTTTAGTGTATTTATATATATTTGTATACGATCGCGCGCCCTCACATCTAACTATATTTACCCATTAGGTTATATATATATAAATGGTGGTACTCGTTTGGAAAAACCTCGGATAGCTCAACTTGCAGTAGAACAAATTTGTACCCGAGGAAAAATGGGGAATAAAAAAGAAGAAAGAACAAGAACATTAAAACAACGTGAAAATAATCGTCCAGTGTTCAAGTTCCAAGTCCAAAGAAAAAAAATCCCCAAAAACCTGTAAAAAGACAACTACGTAAAGTGCCTAAGTAGAGCAAAACCTAAGATAATCCTAAGGAGCCAGGCAAACCTACCTAGGTTATACCCAAACGGAACTTTAGGGTAAAGCCGGCTTTACCCTGAAGATCCGTTTACGCGAAACCTAGATAGGTTTGCCTGGCTCCTTAGGATTATCTTATAATAATTATTCCATTTGCTTAAATATTTCATACATTAAATGTAATCATTATTATTGGATACTATCTAGTTATATATAATACATTTAAATAAACAAAATTTCACCCCAAGCAAGGCAATAAAGCCACTAGAACGCAAAGGGTTACCGAGTTCGAAATATTATGACAAAAAGAAAAACATTATTAAGGAGAGCGACCAATAAAAATCAGGAATTAGGAAGATAAAAATAATGATTGACATTTCATTTAAATTTTTGAAGATCAAAATTGACTGGAAATGTAGAAGCAGAATGAGAGTTCCACAAGCGAGAAGTGCGAGAAATATATGTTTAATAACACATTTGCATACACTAAACTACTATTGATTGTTATGGGATAGGGATAGTACTTCTAAAGAAACTTGGGCAGAAGAAACTAGAAAAGGGATATAAACAAGGAATTTATATAATACCGGCTCTTCAGAATGGCCACAGAACAAGTCCAGAATTTTGGATATGAAAAATAATCTCGGGATTGGAAATTGGTGTATACATATTACTAATTAAATATAAATAAATTAATTAATAGACTAATCTTTACATCTGTCCATTCTACGCATCATATCAATATTTCGATGATCTCTGGTTGACTCATCAATTTAGTACATTTCGTAATTTCTTCAAATAGTTATGGCGGATAACCGGTTGAAGCAAATGGTCGTGATTGTGATAGTGGCGAGAACTCCCGAAGGTCTAACCGAGAAAAGAATAGATTTCGTTTTCTAGGTGACTGTGTGGGTAAGTGACTTCATGTTAATGAAAATAACTTTTATTCCCGAGAGAGGTTTCCTTTGGCTACACAATTCCAAACTATATCAATCTGTACCAGACTCGTTCCCAGCCGACGTCCGACATTAACGCGACTTGTTCTGTAAATACCCAGATATGGATGATAAGGATGCCATTCTATCAAACTCACAAAACAAAGATTTTATCTTATTTAATATACTCCGAAGTAAATTTCACAGAGCTGCGGTGGGTAGAAAGAGGTGGTAGCGGGTGGCTGAGGAGTGGATATAAAAATAAAATAAATAAAAAAGATCCATGCTTTCATTTATCGTACTCGTGCGGCGGTTATCAGCAAGTAGAACGGAATCAGCAGACAAAGGTTCAAATTCCAGCTGAGGCTGCTTCCATTCACTTCCTATTAAAATACTTTGGGAAGGCATGAAACCATATCCCAGATTTATGTCATGTCTCCAGATGTCTTAACAAAAAATCTCATATGGCATGAAGGAGTAATGTTTCAATAATATTGCAAACCACTGTACTATAACTGTCAATGTACTCAGCTAGCTAGCTACTACATGTGTTATTAGGCTTGAGATATCTATCTATCTATCTATCTATCTATCTATCTATCACATTCCACTCATATCTATCTATTTATCCAACTCGTTTTGCTCATATCTATCTATCTATCTATCTATCTATCTATCTATCTATCTCATTCTGCTCATATCTATCTTTCTATCTCACTATGTTCATATATATTTGCCGTAGTCTGCTTACATCTAAGTCGGATCATATCTATCTATCTATCTATCTATCTATCTATCTATCTATCTATCTATCACATTCTACTCATATCTATTTATCTATCTCGTTTTGCTCATATCTATCTATCTATCTATCACGTTCTACTCATATCTATCTATTTATCTATCTTGTTTTGCTCATATCTATCTATCTATCTATCTATCTATCTATCTATCTATCGTTCTACTCATATCTATCTATTTATCTATCTTGTTTTGCTCATATCTATCTATCTATCTATCTTCACGTTCTACTTTTGCTCATTTATCTATCTTGTTTTATCATATCTATCTATCTATCTATCACGTTCTACTCATATCTATCTATTTATTTATCTTGTTTTGCTCATATCTATCTATCTATCTATCTATGCATCACATTCTACTCATATCTATCTATCTCATTCTGCTCATATCTATCTTTGTATCTTACTATGTTCATATATATCTACTCACTCTGCTTATATCTAAGGCTGATCATATCTATCTACCTATCTATCTATCTATCTATCTATCTATCTATCTATCTGTCTGTCTGTCTGTCTGTCTGTCTGTCTGTTCATGTCTATTTCAGACTAGCTTTCTTGGTTCCGTAACAAAATCGTGCTTGCTATTTAGTCGCATTGAATTCAGCCGAGTGATGGGGTAAAATAAAACAGTAACATTTCAGCAGAACATTACTTATCTACATACCCCCAGGACTGGACGGCCATTATAGAGTAGGCGATGTGCCATCAAACTACGTTTAGAATCCAAATCCAAACCGTGCTTAGAAATAACGGTGACGAAGATCTGCTAGAAAAATGCTTCTTTTTTTAATAATGCCTTATACCAGACTAAGCTAACTTTTGTAAATATCTACTGACATATTTCGTATGGAAACTGAGTTAGCCGGTTAACTTACAGACTATGCTTAGTGAACTTTATCGTCATTCGAGGCCCAACTATTGTGCCTTTTGCCAGACTTTTAAGATTTATAAATATCGATTAAGGTTAGACTCACAAGGCATTGATAGTGAGTTAAACCTAGTCCTCTGTCTCCACTACTGTGACCTTTTGCCAGACTAAGCGAAGTTTAGTGAATATCTACATAAACAAAACTTAAAGCTAATGTTGTACTCTTCCAAATATTTAACACCGCAAAAAACTTGTTTTCACACGCATCGAGATATCGATCTATAAATACCTATAGAAACTAGAGTACCCGATAGCTTACTTATTGGTAATCAATATTTGATTACGATGCAAGTGAGGTGCACTGCCTTTTTTTCATAGTTGGATGTTTATTCGTATCATAAACATCTAAATATCAATAAAATTCAGGTTTTTTTTTTCAAATAGTGATTACAGATGAGTGTTTCTTTTCAGAAATATATTTAATATCGAACTAAAGAAAATTCTCCTACATGCAAAGATACAGAGACAGAAAAATTTCCCTGAATATTTACGCACGTACAGATATATATTCAATAGCATGTATATATATATATATATATATATATATATATATATATATATATATATATATATATATATATACATATATATATACATACATATATATATATATACATATATATATACATACATATATATATACATACATATATATATATATATATATATATATGCATATATATATATACATACATATATATATATACATACATATATATATATATATATACATATATATACATATATATATATACATATATATATATATACATACATATATATACATACATATATATATATACATATATATATACATACATATATATATATATACATACATATATATACATATATATACATACATATATATACATACATATATACATACATACATATATACATATATATATACATATATATATACATATATATATACATACATATATATATATACATACATATATATACACATACATATATATACATACATACATACATACGAGGTTAGAACGTTCGCTTTTTGACCATGCGAACCGGGTTCGAATCTCACTAATTGTCGATTTGTTAGGAAGGTGACTTCTTTTTGTTATCGGTTTGGAAGGCGGCTGGAAACCATACCAAGCCTTGTGAGAGAAATTGGGTAGACAGAACCCTTGGCTGCCGAAGCCACAACTCATCGTGACCGAGGGTTTCATGTGCTGACCTGTTCAGACTGGTGGACAAGCTAGATAACGCGCTTTCCCCCAGAAACTCTAAGATCTTCTCAGCACAGTCTGAGGCTGTTGAACAAACACAAAGAAACCTGAGCAGGCATCGACAATAGACATAAACAGGGATACGAGTGGCTGCACCATTTAAATATATGATAGTAAGCTAATACTACTTTCGATTGAAATTTATGAAATCTTTCTCTTAAAACAATATTTCAGGAAAATGTGTTTTACACGTCCAATAGCTGCTATTGCTCTCTCCAGTATTGTTGGAGAGTTTCCTTTCTAGCCTTTTATTTGAGGTAATGTGGAACGTCAACATTTTGATTATGTCATTATTTTCTCTTTGAGTTACATGTGCTATCCATTTTAGTTGTTTCTGGTGTTGGTTGTCCTTAAGTGATGTGGTTTATTTTATCTGGCAATGTTCATTTTTGTTTTTATTCCCGTGCACAATGTCCACATGATTCACCCGCTCAAAGTCATTTTTAACCATTGATCCGAGAAAGCGGTTGTATACAGCAGATAATTTAAATATCTCTGAAAGGGTTTGGAGTTATACATGACATCCATATGAAAATCTCGATATGACGAGATTCTTTAAGAACATGACTCGAGTTTTCAGGTTAATGTCTTGATTTTGTAGCAATTTGCAGTGTTGGACGAAACTACTTGTGTCCCAGCCTATTCAATTTCAGTTTCTCTGATTTTAATAACCCTCTCGTAAGAATACTAAACTAAATCTTTAGTACATAAAATGATTGTTTATTCACTTCTGGATTCCGTAGAATTTGGAGGGTATGTGGTTTCAGGAATATTCGAACATTCGATCTTCTCACGGACTTTCTCCATCGTAGATCAGATACTGATATAAATTCCTGCCATCCGATTGTCTTATATATATATATATATATATATATATATATATATATATATATATATATATATATATATATATATATCCTAAGTTTACCTGGGTTGAATTCCTGTTTTATATCGATGCAGCCACTGAGATCCTTTGGGGCCCGATTTTGCACTTGGTGGCTTTTGTCTGATTGATTGGTGTTTTTTTACGGTTTATCAAATCTTTGTCGGTTATTTAAAGCCGGAAAATATTTTACGTTTTAAGAATAATTCTGTTTTTGTAAGTTAATATCAAATTAAGATTTTTTTTCTTTTTTTGATTTTTTTCAAAATTTTTCCTACTGGAGGGGAGAAGATGAATTCATACCTTACCCAATGTTATTTGCTCTTAACTGAATGCAATGAAACCGACTAAAATTTAAACTCAGTCCATATATTACAGCCTTTGCTTAACTGTATATGGGAAATTAAAAACAAAAACAAACTAGAGCAAAAATATCATGGAAAATAAGAAAAAAAACAGCATCAGCCTACAACAGTAAATCCCAAAACTGTAAACCCTGTCTGGAGCAGAAAATAGCTATAATTAACTTCCCAGACCACTATAAACTACTAAATAAACGATCAGAACGAAAACAATTTTTACTACGTTATTTAAAAATCGAAAAACTAAGACGAACACCTTGTAAAATACCACAATGAAAAATGCAAATATATGCATTATATACAACGCAGATAATGCAACACATCATCATTCGGGCCAAACTCTTTTCTGGTTTTTGAACAGGAGTAGAAGTTTATCCTCTGTTTCTTGCTTAGGATTTGGTTTCCATACCATTCTAAAGTTCTTTCGCTTATATTTTCCCAATTACAATAATATGGACCTCTTCAAGTCTAGATCTAGCCGTTATATTTCCTGCATAGGCTCAATAATTTCTCCTTGACTTTTCTTACATGCATGCAATGCTCAAAAGTAACCCGCTACATTGAGTGGCTCTTGGACCATATATTGGAAGGAGGAAGGGAGAAAATAATGATAACAGTTCGAAAAGCACCTTATGTGTTTAGATATTTATATATAGACCGAACACCACATGAACAACGACGAGGTTTTAGAGGAAATAGGAACAAAAGGAAACTTATACTTAACATCAGGAAGAGGCATTCGACATTTCGGGGGCACATAATGAAAAAAAGGGTGGCTTAAAATAAATCTTTTACTCACAGGACAGACTCAAGGCAATATGAACTGAGGAAAACAACATTTAACATACTTGACAAGATTAAGTAAATGGATAGAGGACCTGGGTTAGGAGAAATAACGAAACGACTAAATTTATTAAGAACAACAAAGTACAGGAAATTGGGGAGAACCATGATCGCCTACGTCATTATATATATATATATATATATATATATATATATATATATATATATATATATATGTATAAGTGCGTAGGTATGCAGAAAATAGAAAAGAACACGTTGGGTGTATAATCCGGGGTTCCTTAGTATTTTTTGGTTTTTATGTTTAAGAAGACAGTGCTCCATACAGAAGTAGAGCTTACATTATAATAATACTTTTTGTTTAAAAATATGATTCCTTCGCTACATAAGAGTTCTCATGTTTCAAAAACGAGAGCCGAAATATCCAAATAATTATTAAAATTAAAATTAAGTTGGATTGTGGTGAATATATATATATGGGTTACATAAAATAGAATTTAAAATTTCCCTCATCAGAATTGCTAGTTCAACCAACAAGTTCTTTGTTGTCATTTAGGACTTCTGGTTGAAACATCTATTCTGATGAGGTAAATTTTTGATTTCTATTTGATGTAATTTACATGGTTCCTTTTGTGGATAAGTTTTAATATTTATATTATTAGGATTTTGCTTCGATTATATACCAACGTATTAATTATTACACACACACACACACACACACACACACACACATATATATATATATATATATATATATATATATATATATAAAGATGTGCATGGATAATTCCAGGAAATCTGTATGGATAATTCCATATATATATATATATATATATATATATATATATATATATACACACACACACGTATATATATATATATATATATATATATATATATATATATATATATATATATATATATATATATATATATATATATATATATTCTTCACGCCACGATAATTTGGCTTCAGGAATTAAAAATCCCTGATCATTTTCTAAGTTGAAAAATTGCCACCAGTATGATACAATATAAGCGAGATTTGTTGGTAGGTAAGACTAAAAATATGTCACTGGTCTTACTGGTATATTATTTTTGAAAAGAACGACCAGAAGGAGTTAATTGTTTACAACAATGTGTAGCGAACAAAGTTCTGGGAGAAAATGAAATGAGCCATTGTTTCACGAAGCTAAAAGCCAGTCAAGACAATATCTTACTGGTATACAGAAACGTGCTAAACGACTGGTATTCTTGTGTACCAAATACAATTGCCGGCAAGATAATTTCTTCCATTATCCCTACTCCGGCAAGGTGCGTATTTGGTATAGCACCCTCATTATTTTTCAAATATTTTTTTCTGTGATACAATTATTTATTTCCAGGAATCAAAAATTACCCTTTTATTTTATAAGTTGAAAAATTCCCACCAGCATTATTATTCCAGACGACACAGGCATTTGATACAAAAAAAAGTACTTGTACTTTGGCTATTAGTTTAAATATAAGGTGGCACATACTAGGAGAGATTTGATGTCAAGTAAGAGTAAAAACCATGTCAATGGTTTTACTAGTATGCCATTTTCGTAAATAAATATTACATCGATGAACGGCTAATTCTTTACACCAGTGTGTAGCGATCTTAAGACTGCTTTAATCTAAAACGTTTACTTATGTCATAAAATATGACGGCCTATCTCAAATTGATAATTTTAAGTTTTTACGATTATTTAAAAAGGTTTTCACGCGAGTCTTTAAATAATTTTGTGTACTAAATGATTTCTTTCAGTTCCCCCTCCCCGGCATGATGCTTATTTGGTATTGCATGCTGATTGATTTTCAAATAATTTTCACCGCAGCAAGTTTATTTTGTTTCAGGAATCATGCCATATCAGAAAACATGCATTCTCGTATTTATTTGAACGGACATGCTTATTTTTAGAAGTTGAAAACTTCCCACCAGTATCACTATCCCTGACGGCATTTGTATTTCATACAAAAGAGTATATGCAAATATTTTACTCACACAAACAACAGGAAACACTCACATGCTGGCATACATAGATTACACGCGAACATGTCTACCACGTACACACAGACGACACACACGTTTAAGCTACACACACATCGCATATCTATATACGCCATACACACATATACCAGATACACGCATAATGTCGACACACTAATCCCATACATAGCCACACATGCACATAAAATATACAGAGAACACCCATAGAAACTTCACAGGGAGAGAAGGGGGGGGGAGCTTGCATGCGCGATGCTAACACCCTTCCCCCCCTACAGACACAGATGAGTTTACGCAAAAAGAAGTATAGAAAATGCACGCTTTTTTAATCTCACTTTTTCTAATCGTCAAAAATGATTTATCTTTCAAAAAGTCACTTATCCCAAACGGGTTTATCTAAATAGAAGCGTTTGTACTAATATTTTTGAACATAGCAATCAAAATAACATCACAGAGAGAAATGTTATTACATATATTTTATCTATAGGCTAAAACAAGAATAACTAGGAACGCGGGAAATAAACGGTGGTGGTTGTAAGAAGAGGAAGAGAGAAAAGGAAGAGGGGAAAAAATGGGAAAGATGAAATAACAGAACAGAAAAAAAACTAAAATAGAATTAAGTAAAAGACACTTTATATTATTATAAGTACTTGAATATATATATATATATATATATATATATATATATATATATATATATATATATATATATATACACAATACGTTATACCGTGTCTATGGATGCATATAACATAATATATATATATATATATATATATATATAAAATATATATATATATATATATATATATATATATATATATATATATATATATATATATAGCGAGCAACGTATATTTGAAAGAACGTGAAACGGCATACCATTTATCTTTCTCTCTATATATATATATGTATACGTATATATATTATATCCTTAATATATATGCTAGATATAATATATAATATAATAAATGAAATATATATATATAAATATATTTATATATATATATATATATATATATATATATATATATATATATATATATATATACAAAAGCCGATCTTGATATTAGTGTATCAATAATATTATTACAATATATTTAGGCTCTGTCGACTTTTGCATTAAGATCTTGGTTTATGTCATATTTTATGCACTTAACTTTTATTCTTACTGTTGATGTGTGTATATTATGTAATCTTACCATGGTTGACTTATCTAGAAGGAGACTTCCTAATGTTATCGGAATGGATCGAGGTCGATCCCACCGTGCGGCACCTTTGGAAAGTGCCTGAAAACCATACCACTAAGAAGAAGCAAGAGTAAACAAAATATATTTTTTAATAACATACAGTCTTGCCCGAGAGTCTTTTCAGCCCATACCAAAATTTAATAAGAACAATAGAAGAACAAGTAATACAGTAATACAAAGAATATATACAGAATTTAGTTTATTCACTTTTACTGATGCTGTCATCCATCGAGAAGGTCTGTATGAACACTTGCATTTTAGTGGCACAAAAATCTTACGAAACTGTGCTTTGTTGATTGTTGCAAAGGCTCGTCCTTTAACTGATAGCTATTCTGATATCGTTTATATGAAACGCTCTCCTTTGATAATACTCCACAGAGCATTGAAATAGAAAATTATATTATATAGGGGTGACGAGATTTTCAGAACACCCTCTATATACAAGTGGTTATAAAAGTAGGTATATTGGAATTATTATACTATTATTATGTGTCTATGTAAAAAATATAATAATACATTTTGTGCAATCGTTTTGTTTTATATTACCGTATGCGTACTTTTGCCTGAAATAGGAATGGAAAATCATTTGGTACACACCCCCATTTAACCAATTGGTCAGTACCAAGTTAGGTCAGTACCAAGTTAGGTCAGAAGTTCCTCCATTTAATTGATAAAAATTTCCCTAAAAGTAATCCTCTTAATAAAATATTTAACAGAAACACACTAAAACTAAGTTATAACTGCACCGATAACCGTGAAAAGATTATAAAGAAACACAATAATAAAATTTTGAACCAATTTAAAAATTTTAATAAGAATGCACATTTCAAGATAAATACTGCTGATTATATTAACAAATGCAATTGCAGGAATTCTAACGAATGCCCATTACGAAACTGATGTTTAACCAACTCTCTTGTTTATCTAAGTACCATTTCTACAATAGAGAACCCGACTGTTGAAAAATTTTATATTGATAGTGCTAAAGATTCTTTTGAGACTAGGCGGTACCAACATAAATAATCCTTCACAATAGTACTTATAAAAATAGTATATCTCTTTTAAATATTTTTGGAATTTTAAAAAAGTTAATAAAACTCCTAAGGTAAAATGGGAAATTTTTAAAAATGCTAGAACATGTAAATCTTTAAATGAATCCAGTTTTCTATTAAAAAAAACTTTTCTATTAGAAATTATCAGATTTTCTGGTAAAAACCCCTTATTAAAACAAAGTGAATTGACTGAAAATTGTAGGCGTAGTCTAACTTTTATCTTACAATATGTTTAAACTTTGAATTTGATAATACTTTTTCTTACAGTAATAATCAGCAGATGAACTGCGGTGCACCTTATATGGCTTACTATTCTATTTGTAAGATTCATTTTGATCTAATATAGCTCTGTATAGATCTTTAGTTAGTATTATTAACGTCTTGCATTAATTAGTTAGTATTATAAACATCTTATATGGATGTTCTTTACTTAACGGTTGCTTATTAATTTGCCAAAGTAGTTTTATATCTGTTTTTTTTTTTAAACGGTTAAGTTATTTACAGTTTCTTAAAGGGGTCTTTTGTTTATCAATTACAAAATTTTATGTAGATAGCTGACCGAGCATATAACTAGTTAGCATTATGTTAAATTACTTCCCTACCTCTTTCGCTTTTACTTCTTAGGAAAATTGAATGCCAGACTTCTGTACATCTTACGAAATAACGAAACCATTTGTATCTGTCCATAATGAAATTGTCTAGGATTTATATGCAGACAACTTAGTGTCATGACCTATATAATAATTGTAATTGTGTAGCGATTTTTAACATGTTTTTGTTTTAATAACCTAAAATAAATAATATTTAGCTCTACTCTGTATTGAACCCTCTTAAATTCAATGTTAAAGACAGAATTATACTCCATTTCTTCTCATTTTACACACACACACACACACACACACACACATATATATATATATATATATATATATATATATATATATATATATATATATATATATATATATATATATATATATATATATATCAGTTTATGTCAATATACTACTGTTATAGAGGCAACACGGTGAACGGCAACGGTTAGTGAGGCGAATCAGCTTGACAATTATTAATGAGGAGCAGGTTCGATCCTCAGTGGGTGTCCCATAATATAAAAATTCAACATTAAATAAACAAATGATGTTTGACATGTCGTAAAACCAACTACCTTACCTCTGACATAGACACAATCTATCTTAGAGGATCGTTTCAAAAGTAATGCTTCCTAGTTTTTAAAATATTCGATCACGCCTTCCCTCTCTCTTTTCTCTCTCTCTCTCTCTCTATATATATATATATATATATATATATATGTGTGTGTGTGTGTGTGTGTGTGTGTGTGTATAGACATTCGTTGTCTGTTATATTTAAAATATATGTTTGAATATATATATATATATATATGAACAGACTGATATATATATATATATATATATATATATATATATATATATATATATATCAGTCTGTTCATATCTATCTATCTTTTGTGTTTATATGTGGTGTGACTGCCACGCTGTCTGCCTTACTTCGTTAATGTAAATCTCAATATGTTCCAATCTTTCCATTTTTGACTTATCCAAATTTAACAATTTAATTTAATCAGTTAATTATTCTATTATTCTCTTTCTCTATATCTGTTTATCTTTCTCTCGTTCTTTTTGCCCACCTTACTCTCACCACACACACACACACACACATATATATATATATATATATATATATATATATATATATAGTCTGGCACAGCGCCACAATAATGAAGCTCCCGACTAGGATCAAACGAAATACATCAAAGTGTGAATTGCTTGTTAACCATCACTTTATACCAATCAAACAAGGTCATGCTCGTCAGTCAGGCACTTCATAGGCTCATAGAAAAGATATTAAGTCTGATGTTTAGCACGCACATAATTAATTGTGATAAACGATAGAATAAATGAGAGAAAAAAATAAGGAAAAGAGGAAAACGAATGAAGGAAAAGGAAGGAAAAGAAGAAATGAGGGAAAAGGAAAGAGAAAAGAAGAAGGAAAGAGAAAAGAAGAAGGAAAGAGAAAAGAAGAAGGAAAGAGAAAAGAAGAAGGAAAGAAAGAATGAAGGAAAAGTAAACAAATAACAAAGAAGAGGTGAAAAGGAAAAGAAGGAAAGAAAATGAAACCGACAAGGAAGCAGGAAAAGAGAGGAAAGAAAGAATGTAAGTAAAAGTAAACGGAAAAGAAGAAAAGGAAAGAAAGGACGAAAAAAAGAAGAAAAAGAAGAAGGAAAGCAGAAAAGTCAGAATGAAACGCAGTTTATTTTTCTTCGGAACATTAAAAGTACGTACCTACAGCGACTTCCCACGTCTCACTGAGCATAATCTCAATAATATACTCATTTCAGTAAAAGAATATAGACCGTCACTGTTCTATCGCTACTACCAGTGAAACTGCTCGGACGAACTACATCTCCCTGGTTCCACTAGGTCTAACCATTACGGATAGGATCCGCCATAGTAGCAAGCCACCCACATTCCCTCCATATTCCATCGACGGGAAGTCAGTTCCACTCGAACAGCTTATTTCCGCGAACTACTCTGTGGAATCAACTCCCAAGAGGATGTTTCCCCGATCACTACAATCTTAACCTGTTCTAGTCAACCGTTATCGTCCTATCCATATAAACTACCCCTTAATGGAATGGAACCCTCTGCCTCGAGTGTCCCTAGGGCCTTGTACAGGGTGAATCTTACTGTAAAAAATCTATCCGAACGACCGAATGAAATCGATGATCTCTAAAAAAATTCTTATGCATATGTTCAATAACAAAATCTGCGCTCAAAAATTTCTTCATCTCTAAATCAAACGAATTAAACGCTTTTATAATTATTCATATGTTGGATTAGAACAAAATTTTGTAGGATTTTGAAGTGTTGGTGTTTGAACACGAAAGTTCCTTTAACAAGTGTCTGTAATTCATAACGCATTATTGCCATCATCAGTCCGTTGATTGATTCAAACGCAAGTGGAACCTGACAGTAGAAGAAACAGACAACATCCTCCAGGATGATCTGTTTCTCTCAGGAATTCCGACTTTGTCATGCCTGTCCATTCTTTGATGTTGTCTGACCACTTTGGCATTGCCGTACCCACTTGCGTCTATCTTCGACAGTAATGCGCCAGCTCTTTCAACGAGTTTGTTGTTCAGGTCTTGCAGCTCACTGTTACTGCTCGGATCTCGAACGCCTGGATCATTTTTCCTCCCTCAACCAGGACACATTGTTCAGTGTGCAGGACGTTGGGTTTGGGAACATAAGGGCAGAAGAAAAAAGATAATCTTTTCCAGGATGGTCTGTTGACGTTGGCTCTCAGGTGTTCCGGCATTGTCATATCCGCCCACTTTTGATGTCATCTGTCTAGCTCTTCCGCTGCCGTCCCCGCTTGCGTCCGCCTTCAACAGTACCTTGTATGATGGTCTTCCAGGGGTTGTTATGCCGTGTGCCGTGACCAAAACAAGACATCTTCCGACGTTAGTGACGAGATGCGGAGAAGCTTTTACAGGCATTTGTTCTTGAACGCTTGGATCCTTGTTCCTGCTTCCAACTAGGAATTACCAAATCTGACACCCGTAAAGGATGATGGATATGACCAACAATTTGTAGATTTTGAACTTGATCTGGAAGTTCATGTTGCTCTTCCATGTCCTTTCCAGTCTGGCCATCGTTGATATGTTTGTGGTGATCCGTGTGCGGATTTCCGAGTTGCAGCTGCAATCTCTTGAATGGGTTGCTCCCAGACACTTGAAGCTGGACATTTTCTCTAGTGGTCCATCGTGACGCATATACATATTCTGAAAAGTGAAATTTCAACTAGTGTTTTTACAAGATTCGTGTGTGGGCTTTGAATGTCATTTTTTAACGTTAAAAGAGAAAATAGATGCAATGGCTGCAATACATGTGGTTGTCACGAATTACAGGAGCCATTATATCAATTGATAATTCTAAGAGAGGAAAAATCACTGCAAAAAGATAATTGCAGTTTAAATAGATGCTACCATATCCATATCTGATAGTACTGCTTGTAAGTTGTTCTCTGCGTTCAGAAGAGGAGTGTTCCAGTAAGACTGCAGTTCATTATTAACATTATTCGGACTATTGTCCTCATCTTTGTCGTCATATTTATTACAACGTTTTGGCCGTTGTACGCTCCGGCTTTCTTCGGGTGCTTGGAATATCGAACTGAACCCTTTATTTCGCTCACTGGGGTAGACTGTTCTAGTTCCACGTGTCATGTTTAATGGATGTCAGTTATCTCCTGTTAATTTCCCTCTGAAAGTTCTCTACTACTTTAGCCGGGTATTGACCTCGCACTCTTTGGGTCCTGTCACTGGATATAACTAATGCCTTTATCCACTGCGCCATGTGTCCTTGAGAACATGGCACAGTGGATAAAGGCGTTATTATTTTAACATTGAAGTCTTGAATTATACTTAATTATTAACCGTACGTCACAAAAGCTTCCAAGGAAATTAAATTTCGGCAATAAATTACCCAGTTGATATGCCGTTAAATAAACAAAACGATACCAAACCATATCGACCCTGGGGGTCTATGTAATATTACTGAGGCCCACAGGGGTTCATTTTAAAATGGTTTATTTTGAGATATTTTGCTAGTGTATATAAATGTTCCATAGAATTTAGTTGTTAAATACAAGTTTATTTTCATTAAATTAGTTTTATTTCAAAATAAAGCATATATATATTTACTATTTCTAGAATAGAAATAGTAAATATATATATGCTTTATTTTTATTTTCATCCTAAATTTTTTCTATTAGTAAAAAATAAAATAAGCTTTTTTTTTTTCATCGAATGGCTATAGGCGTTCATTAAAAAATATTGAGAATAAAAATGGTCCATAAAAGTGTTCTTTTGGTTTGTTTTTTCTTTTGGGGGGGGGCGTCACAAAAGACCCAAGGCCCAAGTGCCACTTGAGCTAGAGGATTACATTAAAAGATAGATTATTCGGATAGAAGAGGAAGATAAGAGTTAACCCTAGATTTGAACAGGTTAAGATTGTAGTAATCGGGAAAATATCATTTTGAGAATCGGTTCTAGAGAGAAGTAATTTGTGGGAAGAAGTTGTTTAAGTAGAACTTACTTCTCACGAATGGGACATGTAGGGAATGTGGGCGGTTTGCTACAATGTGAGTCGCACTGGCAGGTCCTAGACGTTAAGGTTACAAATGGCGGAAGCAAGGAATGTAGTTCGTCCGAACACTTTCTATGGTAGTAGCGACAGAGCTGTGAGAGGTTTGCTACATCCTGCCTGTGAGAGAGAGGTCGGAGAGCGGAAAATAATTCGTCACCTACTCATTTATCAACTCGGAGATGTTTTTAGGCTTTCAAGGCTGGAAAGTATAGACTGTGCAGCTCCCGCCCAAATATAACAACAGTATTCCATTTTTCGCATAATCTGTCTCATGTAAAGGTAAATAATAACATGCGATCTAAATCCTTTACTAACATATATTATTTTCGTATATGAATCCTTCAGATAAGGAATTATCATTGTTATATTCTTTTTTGTTGGGACCAACATATTTATTTGTGTTGTTATATTAATAAGGTCTCATCTCTTGTACCAACTGCAGTTCTTCGAGTTTTTGTAATCGTACTTGGTAAGTTTTCTCGGGATATTGGCAGCAAGCCATTATTATTATTTATTTATTACATGAATATTTTATGGCATGTTTGTAAATAACAATTATTTCGAAATTTCAGAGTAGGAAGTAAAATTTTAATTTCTTTTTGTTTTGTAATGAAAAGCGAGAAAATGACACGACACAAACCTGTTTCTATTTTTATTACTCAAAGTAAATGTTTCTCTTGTTTTTCTTTTATTTTGTTTCCCCATTTCCTAAGCCAGCTTTCTGGAAAGACTAAGCCCAATATTAACTCGAAAGTCCACCATTAGCTCGCTCTCCTAATGTAAAATAAAAGTTGTTTCATATCGCCAAATCAGATGCAATTATTTCCCCGAAATGAAACTAACATGAGCCAGAAACGAGAAACGAACTGAGAGGAGACAATGAAATCGAAGATAAGTGAGGCTTAGTGGGTGGATATTCTACCCTCCAAGATCATATCTACTTCCGACATTTATGAACAATTTGGAGTAACATCTCAAAGAAGGAACGAGATGAACTCCTACTCGCTAACACCAATAAAATATCCAGGAATCGTTTCAAATTATTTGACTCACTTAAGATTTCCATTCGTTGCAAAATTAGCTACAGTGGCTTTATAAAGTCAGTAGACAAGGCCGGTGCGTACTACCCTAGAATTCCCCCCCTGGATAGGCGTGAGTCAAACCGGATTAAGTGCCCCTGGCAGTTCTTTCTGAACTTCGCCATCTTATTTGATTTTGGGGTTTTTTTTTGTTTTTGGTTTTTTTTTGTCTTCATTTGTATACGTTATAAATTAAGCTGAGGACAACTGATTATTAATGGATGCAAACTTATCGCGGATTTTGATGTTATTGTAGAATCTTTTGTTTCGTCCAAATCCGTTAAACTGTTTTGCTCATGCTAAGTTTGGAAAAAAAAAAAAAAAAAAAACACTATATAAAATTCATTTTTTAATCCATAATGTTGAATGTGTTAAATTATTCCAAATTTTAATAAAAAAAAAAAATACTAAAGTTAATGTTAATAATTGCCGCGAAACATTGTCAGTTTATTATAATCTATTATGGCATGTATCTTAATTTGTATTTAGACACGTTGCATTTATTTTCAATTTTTCTATTGAATTGTTCACTTACATTGAATATGATTGATTATTATATTTATTTAGGTTAAAATAAAATTTGTATTTTTTATGAATACTAACTCATAAAAATTGAGTAGAGTTGGGGGCTGTATCATAGATTCGGGGGGGCACGAGACCCTTGCACCATCCCTGATAATGGACATCTACTTCAAGCGAAAATAATTAGCAATATCACTCAGGAAAATACTACTTTTTGTTGTCGCTTTATATACTAAATCGAGGCTTCTAGACAATGTCTACACTGAAAGAATATCGCTTCAAATATTTGTTTCAGTCGTCGATGTATACGAATTATATTCCTCACCAATTGATTTAACGCAGTTTCTGTACTTTTATTTTACAATGATGTTCATTCTGTACAAATCCCGAGAACCACTGAAGCTAGTGGGTTATGCACAGTTAATGGAGATACATGGGTCAGATAACGGTTAACCCTAGACTTGAATAGGTTACGAGTGTCGTGATCGGGGAAGCATCCTCTTGGGACTCGATTTCACAAAGTAGCATTTCGTGGGACAAGGCTGCTCGAGTGGAACTTACATCTCACCAATGGAATACGAATGGAAAGAAGATGGTTCGCTACAATGGGCGTGGCATAATGGGTCTTATCCGTGAAGGTGAGAACTAGTGGGACTAAGGAATGTAGTTCAATTGAACACTTGCCATGGAAATAGCGATAGAGTAGCGACGGTATTCCAGCATTTCGTCATTGAGATAAGAGTCGTAGGGCGGAAAATAATGAATCCCCCACAAGGCTATGCAGATGCTTTTGGACTCTATCGATACTGGAAAGGGAAGACTGTGTAGCTCCTGTCCATATATAGCAGCAGTACTTCATTTTCGGCCTGATCTGACTCTTGAAAAACTAGAGGTTTGCAGGTAGGGTAAAATTACTTATTGGAGCTGTACAGGGAACCGAACACTTTTCCAGCATCTTTAGTAATGGATCGAATGTATGAATTCTACATGTGATCTTGGATGATTTTAAGACCCAAAATGCATTCAAGGCAGGGGGTCTTCCTAAGAGAACACTTGTTGATTGCGATAGACGAAAAATTAGAGTCCGATTGGCGATGATGGAATGACGCTATTATATTTTATTGCAAAAAAAAAAATAGGTGTAGATAGTTTTGTCTATCGCCCGGTTCACACTCCTCCCCACTCTTTTGAACAGGAGTAAAGGTTTATCTCTTGTTTCTTGTCTAAGATTGCGTCTCCGATTCTTTCTAGTGTCTGCTTCCACACTATAATTCTAAAATCTCTGACTGAATTCTAAAATGCTATTGACTAATTAAATTTTGACCTCTGCAAGTAGGGAGTTAGCTGTTATCTTTTCTGCATAGCCCCCAAGAACTTCACTTCTTTCTCTTTCTTAAGCTGATACAACACCACACAGTAACTCTCTACCTTGAGTGGCTCTTGGTTCTTGCATTGCGTGAACATTAGTAAAAGAAAAAATTAAAAGGTTTATGACTAACTGTGTTAAAGATAATAGAAATAACGCCAGATATTCTCGTTCTTATAGAGGTACTTAAAGGATGGCAGTTATGTCCCAGGACCAATTACGATACGCAATAAAACAAAAAGACAAATCAAGACCAAGCGACTTACCCGCCAAAAACTGGCGGCAAAATGTCTACGACATAAATATGAACAAAGACTGAAGAAACAGTAAAACCAGTTTTCATTGGCTGAAATATAACAAGAATTAAACCAATAAATAGTTCAGGTCAAATTTCATGGATTCATTTAAAAAAAGGCTGATAAGCTGACCGGTGGTGGGTTTGATCGCTCCTGGTTAGCTTAGCTAGGTGACGATTCCTGGTGTTTTACATGTCCGAAACCCATGCTGAGACCAGAAACTGTCCGTCATAGTCATTGTCCCAAGAGCTTTCGGCCAATTCATAAGCTATTTTCAATTGGTCCATTGTTAATTTGTTTTCGATGTTTGTGTTCAAAGATGTATATGCGGGGAGGTAGTATTAAGTGATCTGAGTAACATAAAATAGCACCTTGAAACTCACAAACAACTGCCTGTTCCCATTAGAAAAATTATTGTTGATAACACCGTCCGTCTACATAAATTTAATTATAGACGACGTCGTAAGATTATCATATGGTTTCTCTCGTACGGATTTGAATTATGATTATTTTCACACGATACTCTGTTGCCTAACGTCTCTTCTTCATCTGTAAGGAAATTGTCCAACATTCACTGCCATATAGGAGCATTGATAAGCACACCTTTCTTTATACTTTTAGATTTTGAAAGGCATCTCTCGCTATTATGAATGCAATTTCCCTGTCAATATTCACTCGTAATGGTTTGCAAACCAAGTTACTGATCATTACTCAACGTTAGATTTATTCACAGGCACACACATACGCCGCACACGAGCGTGTGTGGGAGTCGCGTGTAAAATCTCTGGACGAAACTGTTGGTACCAGTGATATTTTGAAAGCCAAAACTTATAATGGCCATGTTCATGGCAAGTAGGTCCTGCCCACTTAGAACGCAACACAAACTACATCCCCTAATTTCCGCATATTTGAATTTGTGTCGCCGTGAACTAAGCTTAGTAAATACCAATAACTATATCATGTTACCGATGGTCGATAGGGTGTTATGATTATTTAAGAGTCATACACAGGGGAACAAACTCGGCTGCATCTCCTCAATTCTTCGCGTTGTAGTATCGGGGCATTTAAGCTTTCTTTCGTCCGATAAATTTCAATGGAACCCTTACTGTATTTTTAACAATAATCCGGGATTTTCGGGTTAATTTGCTTGATTTCTTTGAAGAGGCATAAAATTCAAAATAAGCAATTCCTTCCAGCATTTTGTTTGTAACGTGGAGGAAGTTCTTCATAACAGACGACATTTGGTGGCAGCAGACGGTGGGAAAATCATTCACTCTATCCCATAAGAATAAGTGATCCTTATCACATTTCATATTGGTAGGGTGGGGCTTAGTGCAAAGGTTAATGACGCATATTGTTACTTGGCTGTCCTTGGCGGACTAAATCGCTAACACACCCCAGTATTCATTAGCCTTCATAAACTTTGTGGGAAATCTATCGACTCAATCTCCCCACTCATATATATTTACACAAACACACACACACACACACACACACACACACACACACACACATATATATATATATATATATATATATATATATATATATATATAAAGAAATAATCATACATAGAATCAATCAGCAATAATATATATATATATATATGTAAAAAAAAGAAGAAGAGGTGCCATAAAACGTTTTTTGGTTGTAATGTGGATTTATTTAGAAAAAAAATATTATGCTTTGTTTTACATAATTTTACGACATGTGTTTCTGGTCGCGCGACCATCTTCAGGTAAAAACGGAGATTTCCACATATTATTAAAAATAATTAATTTTTTCCTTATGTTCAATGTTAAATATTCTCGAGGGGTCAGTAAAACATTAAAAGATAAAATGCTGATAAGTAATTCATCATTTCTCTTGGATCAACCTTAATTGTTTTATGGCCCTTCGCGCAGAACTCTTCATTGCCAATTCAAAAAAAGACATTCGGATTACTAACACAAAACAGAGAATGTCTCATATCGAGAATATTTAACATTGAACATAAGGAAAAAATTAATTATCTTTAATAATATGTGGAAATCTCCGCTTTTACCTGAAGACGGTCGCGAGACCAGAAACACATGTCGTAATATTATGTAAAACAAAGCATAATATTTTTTTTTCTAAATAAATCCACATTACAACCAAAAAACGTTTTGCGGCACCTCTTTCTTCTTTTTAATATACATACTTTTTCTCGTTGGAACCACTACAACCTCTTTTCTTTTTATATATATATATATATATATATATATATATATATATATATATTCTGTTTATCTGTTATTTTTATAGATACAATTATTTAAGTAGATGCTCTGTTTATGATAAACAGTATTAATTATATTTACCGGCCCAGAAATTTCATGAGAAATTTTGTGTCCTCCGACAGGAATTGTACCTGTATCCTACACGGAACCGCCATTTGACCTGGCGTTCTATACCATTCAGCTACCGAGGAAGCGTCTGGTTAGCAAAGTCCAAATTACTGTTTATAAACAAACAAATTTCCCACAATCTTAAGCTCTACGAAATTTCTTGGACATTCAATCCGGTAAATGTAATTAATAATGTTTATTGAAAACAAAGCATTTACTTAAATAATTGTATCTATAAAAATAATTTATAAACAGAAAAATAATTGTCGGACTTAGTTCAATACATAATACATACAGACACGCACACATACCAATAATATTGTTGATTCTTCTTTGGATTTTATCAAGAATCGTTAGATATACAGCAGAAATACCTGACCATATGTGGCAAGAATATTAAAAGCGTGAACGAAAAGTAGACGTATAGATATGTAAGATAAATTCAAGAGAGAAAAATTGTCTTGTACTACACAGTAAACCAACTTTCTTTGCAGCAGATCAAGCAGTTGTACAATATAGTATTTCCACTTAATTTCAGTCGAGAATTTTTACCCGAGAAGGCACAAAGTATCATCACATGGAGAGTTGATATGAGGCAGGAAGGAGTCTTTCAATTGATTGATACAGAGAAGTTTCATTTTGGAGGCGTTAAAATTAGCAAGCCATTCTTTGCCCCAATTAACATCAAACTGTAGGTTAATTATTTTTTTCAGCTTCCAATTTGACCTCATCGAACTGATCAAATTTTCTAAGAAGACAATAGTATATGGTTGTGTCATCAGCATAGATATCAAGATGAGAACTGTTGTCAGTGTTCTAAATCTGTTGCATTAGATTGTATTGTGCAGTGATGGAGCGTTGATATCTCTAATGGCATTTTTCCATATGTATTTGAAGATGCAAGTTTTCTAAAATTGTGTAAACGCGAAAAAAAATTTTTTTTCTCGCCATTCCTTGTCAAAACTAAATTAATTTTATGTGCACAAAAATGAATAAAATCGCCATATTTCGCCTTTCTCCTTCAGTTTAATTTTTATTCAGTTTCATTCACCTGCCATCACAGCTGCTTTTTCGTATGTTTGCCTAACCAATTTCAGTTCTAGCATAACTAAAGGAGTTTAAGACATTTTCTATCACAGCAGCCAAATTTTAGGCAGTTTTATTATTACTTAAACCATATTTTTTTAAAAAAATCTTTCGTTTATTTTGCATTCAGTTAAACATCTGACAATAACAGAGCCGGGCAAGCATTGTACACTTAATAGTTTAATCTGTTTGCACTCAAATAAGCGATGCACATTCAATTTCGAATTACGTCAGCTGCGTATGACGATAAACTACATCCGGCAGCAAGGCCTCTAATCGGGAGAATTTGAGAAAGAACTGCTGTTGTTCCTAGGTCTATCCTGACCCAGGATGGTAACACCTTTTAGGGTTCCAAATATGGACAAATATTTAACTCCCAAACTGGAGTCAAAACTCTATGAGAGTATAAAAATACATTTTTTATAGTAAAAATACCAGCAATAAATTTTCGTAGTAAAATGTTTCCAGCAATATATTTTTGTAAAAAAAAAAAATAAAAAATAAAAATAATGCCGGCAATATATTTTTGTAAAAGTAATTATTAACATTGCCGACAAAATTAAATTTCGGAATTAAATGACCCATAAGGTGTTGATATGCCGCTAAGCAAACAAATTACACCAGCTATTAAGCTATCAATTGCTGATATAATGTCATTTTCCATTATCTCTACATAAAATTATGTGACTTCCGTTCGTCCCTCCGTTCGTCCTTCCGTTCGTCCCTCCGTGCGTCACACCCGTCTAAAATAGCCATACATCGACCGATCGAAACCAAATTGTGGGGAGAAATGCAAACAGGTGAGAGAGTACAAAGTACAATTGGTTTTACTAGGTTGCATAGCTTAGTACAATAAAATTTCATTTATTTTTTTGGAAAAGTAAAAGTCTTATTATTTAATATACAAAATACTCCGACTATTTTAAAAACAATTTAATGATTAAAATAACAAATACTTATTTAATAAATATGCAGTATTGTTTTTGTATATATTTTCTTAAAGTTTTTATTACATATACAACAATGCAGTTTCCAGTTCGCCATGAGTTTGCGAGAAATGTAAACAAATCACAAGGCGAAACGCTTCAAAACGTTAGAATTTAGCTCCAGAAGGAAATATTTACGCATGACCAATTGTATGTTGCATGCTCAGGAGTAAAAAATTCTAAGAATTTATTCTTCGCTGTTTAATGGAAAAAGGGAAAAAAGAAAATTTTCTTAAAATTATTGTTTACCATGTAGCCTTATAAAATTAAATTAAATTAAAGAAATTATCAAACCGTAAAGTTTTTTCAAAGTATTTTTCCAAACAAATCAGCTTATTCAAATTTCACCGATTGAATTGCGAACTTGAACGAAACGTAGATGTTGTAAATCTCAACAGATATCTTTGCGGTAACTTCAACAATATTAAATACTGCGAGATTTTCAAGTTATTCAATTGTATAATTCTAGTATTCTGAAAAGTTTACGATTGCCCGACTTATCAAAATAACAAAACACAAAATTAATGGAATGGTCATCATTCTTTTGAGATATTACTTCAATAGAAGACTTGTGGTTCATCACTAAAAGATATTTACATGAGAATCGAAAATAATATTGAAGCCAATATTTCCTTGAAGCAATAATAAAAGCTTCAAGTCAAATAGTTAACAAAATCAGGGATTGAAAAACTGATGAAAATCATAGAATATTAAGAAGCTTTCATAAAATAATAATGTATATTAGACATTGTGTTAATCAAATATATTTTTACGGATTACAACTTCTTCATTTATTTATAAATAAATGATACCCTTTGAATTCAGAACATATTAAAGATAAGAGAGACGGGGAGGCAACGAGTCACTCACCTGGTAAGTTTCCGTGAATGAATGACGAAACGAATAGCGGGAGTCTTAGCAAAGAGGGAAAAACTGCTAAAGGACACAAGGCATAGGGAAAATAGAAGAGCCATGATTGACCATGTCCTGAAAGGACGCGGCACACAGAAGAAGAAAGCTTTGCAAACTCAGTAATAGCTGTTTGTAATTTTTAATTATTTAAATACCTGGTGGTTTTAGAATGACGTCTAATCTGACTCGGAATATGTTTATAGTTACTATAACTGCCATTGGTTCATTGGCCAACAATATTATTTATCTTCTGATACAAAACCAACCAATCAGATTTTCTGACTTGAAATGAACACGTTTTTCCTTTCTGGCATGAACTTGAAAGATTATATAGAATCGATTGCTAGGTTTTCTGCTAAGAAAGTTGGTTCACCGTGTCGTGCTCGAATCTTATATATTTATAAGTTTACCAGCGTCTTGAAATGGACTTCCAATCGGTTTTTAACTGGGGCAAGAATTGGCTGGTCAACTTTAACGCCACAAAAACTAAATTACTCTCAATAAACCACCATAGAGATCCTTCCCTGCCCCCCCCATTAAAATGTCTGATAGTCAACTTCCTGAGAGCAACTCCTGCGTCTGCTCGGTCTCACGCTGACTGCTGACCTGAGATGGAACAAATACATTGAGTCAATTGCTTCTTCCACCGCGAGGAAAGTTGGCTCTCTGTGCCGCGCCAGGAAATTTTTCTCCCCTGAATCGATACTTCAAATATACAAAACAACCATTCGCCCTTGCATGGAGTATTGCTGCCATATATGGGCTGGAGCACCTTCTGCTTACCTCGGAGTTCTTGACAAGATCCAGAGACGGATATATAATCTAATTGGCCCCTGATCTAGCGTCTTGTCTGCAGTCACTCTCTCACAGACGCGCCGTCGCCTCTCTCTGTCTTTTCTACAAATACTTCCATGGTAACTGCTCTGATGAGCTGCTCTCTCTGGTTCCCAGACTCCATGAATTCAAGCGCCCTACGAGGCTGGCATCCCGCTCTCACCCTTACACCGTAGAAACCTTCAAATGTAGCCGTCTCTTCTACTCCAATAGCTTCACACCTCGCACCTCTCGCCAGTGGAACACCCTCCCCAATTACTGTTTCCTGAAAGCTATAATCTCCAACTATTCAAATGTAATGTCAATCGACATCTCCAATTACCTTGATCTACCCACTATCCTTCTCCTCTTCCTTTTCTCCTATCCTCTTATCTGCTCTCGCTCCAAATCTTCACCAACCCCTGCATCCTAGTGGCTTCACGCCTTGCTTGGGGCACAATGCTTAAAAAAAAAAAAAAAAAAAAAAGCTTAGACTATTGCTGCCACAAAGGGGCTGGAGCTCCTGAGATATATTTAAATAGGAACCTTCATTAAATTTTCGATACTTAAATTTTAAAATGAATTTTTAAAAGTGAAATAGCATTCTTGAAACTTTCTTTTTAGCTTTAATTGAAAGCTAAATGATTACATTTATTTTTCCAGTAAGCAAAGTACTCTGGTTCATTTCAAATAGGAATTATATTGATTGGAATATCAAATTTTTGGTCGCTTTCAATTAGTTGATAAATATCGGCCATTTTGACAAATTAATTCTCAGTTTTAAAAGGCATCCAAATACAAAATATATATTTGTGACACGTCATTTGAGGAAAGTTAACAAATTTAAAGTTAAATTAATCTGATTTGAAACAATTACTTACTTATAGCATAAAACGTAGTATACAGGTATTTCTTAACCACGGGGTTTGTTTTTTTTTGTTTTTTTTATTTTTTTAATCGATTGATTGACAGTCTGTGATGAAAAGCTAAGTATGGTTAACCAGAAAGTGATATAAATCTTAGTGAACGCTTTGTTTTGGTTTTTTGGTTATTAACTACCTAGTAATCTTTAAAACTAATATAATAAAAATATAAAATACTAATATATAAAAAAAGAGTCGTGCTTTTAACTAATAAGACAAATTTTCAGATTGCAATTTAATTTCTCGAAATTTCATAAAATTAAGAAATTGGTGGTGGAGGTAACATATGTAAAACATATTTTTTACCAAGATTTTCTAAAAACAAAAATTTCAAAAATAATTTCATTCATTTGTGAATAAGTTCTGAAAGTTTCATCAAAATCCGACAATTATTTGATTTTTTTCAAGAATTTCCAAATGAATGTTTTTCACATGAAAAAAATGCGCTAAAACATTTCATTGTAAAAATTACTTACGTCGCTGACGTAAAAAACAAAATTTTTAACTAAAATTTCGATCAGTTTAGAAAGGATTGAAAAATTTAATGAAATAATCAAAAAATACTTTGGCCTTTCCTCTTAATAACAAACATTTTGACGATAAAACTTTGTTTTTATTAAGTTTGGAGACCATTTTCATCAAGCTATGCTGTTTTTTTCAGCTAGCAAATTCAGATACCTATATTGAGAGATTCGCGATAAAATAAAAAAAACGTTTGCAATCTTATTGGTCCTGACCTAGAATCACGACTTCAGTCAATTTCCCACCATCGTAATGCAATTTCCCTATGTGTTTTCCATAAATAATTCTGTTAGAATTCGACTTAGACTAGGTAGCTAGACTTTATGAATTTAAGCACATTACTAGATTGACTGCAAAGGTCTCACCATTTGACATTCAGTAATTCTTTGCATGTTAGTGGCTCTGTTGCCTTGCTTGGGGTGAAAAGATTAAAAAAATCTTCTCATTCTCTTCCACTCCCAGTAACTTCTTGCGTCTTAGTGGCATTATTTCCTTGCTTTGAATGAGATGATTAAAAAAATAGCATCAACGCAAAAGGGGAATAAGTAATATTTATTATTATGATAACTCTCTCTTCTTAGTAGATGAGTCATTCCACACAGAACATTTTAATCTCTTGTAAACAAGGGCTCGCATAAATTTTGTTAGTTATTTTTTAATTACACCCAACGCCCTATAGGCATAACAATAGTTTTAAAATGACAAAGAGTTTTAATTTAAATTTCAATAAGTTTCATTATTATTATTATTAGTAGTAGTAGTAGTTTTAGTAGTAGTAGTAGTAGTAGTAGTATTGAATCAGCAATATTATCGGTCGTGATCTGGCGACTCGGCTTTAATCACTTTCCAACCTCCGTAAAGTTACTTCACTGTGTGTTTTGTCTAAAAGTTTTCATGGGAATTATTCGGATGACCTCTCCGCTATGGTACCTAGACTTTATGAATTTAATGACAATATTATATTGGCGGCAAGGTCACATCATTTTAAAGTTGATATGGCTAGATGTGACCGTAAATTCTATGCGAACGGTTTCTTTTCTCGCACTTCATGCTTGTAGAACTCTCTCCAGGCTTCTTGTTTTCAGTTAAGTTTAATCTTCAAAAATTGAAATGCAATGTCAATCGTTATCTTCTGTCTTCTTAAATTCTGTTTTTTTTTTCTTGTTCATGCTCCTTAATAACGTTTTTCTCATATTCTTTCACACTCAGTAATCAGCTGCGTGTTTGTGGCTCTGTTGGGATTAATTGATTTAAAAAGGATATTCCTCTACTCAAATAATTTTTGTTTTGGATCTAACATTATGGCGATGAATCCATAATAAAACACATGAAACTTTTAAATAATTGCGTTTATTTTAATAATTTGTGCCATCAGCAGAAACGATCTGAAAAGGGTTAGTTAGCAAGTAGGCAAATAGGGAAAGAGTTCAGGGAATACGCAAAAATAGAAAGAGGTCTAAGGCAAGGATAACGTCTTCTCTCCCGACCTGTTTAACCTATACAGCGACACGTATATTTACAAACGCTATATCCCCGATATTGAGCACATTAAACCATAAATATAGCATACATTGAAATTATCTTTTTATCACACGCGCACACACACACACACATATATATATATATAGATAGATAGAGAGAGAGAGAGAGAGAGAGAAAGAAAGAGAGAATAGAATTGTATTTGTTTTTCCATTTCATCATCAAACCAAATTTGTCCCAGATTTTCATCAGGTTAATTATTTTTGGGAGTTGCTGAACAAAACTAAAGAGAACTTACCCTATAAAGGACAATAACTCACTGAGTTACTTCCCTTGTCCGCTAGTCGGAGCCAGCACTTCTGATTTGAACATGATGACAAGCTGACAGACTCTTGGAACTTATGGTTTAAATCCCAACAAATCCTTGATGTTCTCAGTCAGTAAATGAATAAAAGTTATTTTATAATGTGTTAAAATACACTTGTCTATTTTTTCATTCGTTGTTGTTCAGCACAACAACCTGGGATATAACTGTAAAACAAAAAAAAAAAAAAAAAAACATTAATTTTTCTTTACACCTAAGAATAAAATGTTTTTTGAGCATATCTAAAATTTACACTTTTTTCGCCCTCCGTTTTTGATTTGATTTATGGCGTGATTTTTTTAAAGTAGAGGCGAAGTTGCAAAGAGAAATACCGTTTGCCCTTTGAACCTGTTGACAAGTGAGGGCATACACTGTCGTGATAAATGTATTTTTCATTGTATTTTCAGCAAAAGTAATTCATACAGTTACAAAAATCTACACACTGTAGGAAAAAAAAAAGTGGTAAATTCAGAAAGACGCGAAACACCCGTTGAAAACTGGTGACGACGGACGTGACGGAAAAATTCAGGAAGAATTTCTGTACATTTCATCAATCCCCACGTCGGATGTTCTTTGAAAAGGTACGATACATTGACGCTCAAAATCAGGGCAGAACGAAAGACGAAAGTTGTCTGCAAATAACCTTACAATAACGAGTCACAAGATCGAGCAGCAATTAATCAATCATAAAAGAACATCACAGTTAAGTAATTACACGAGAGTTGTATGATTATTCAAGGTCATGAATATTCAAGAAATTTATTCAAGGTTATTCAAGGTCAATTATTCCTAAAAGATAAAACAGTTAATACATTTTCCCGATTTTTACAGGGTCCCCAGTAGTTAATTACTTCTTAAATTTACTATTTTTCTTTGAAACGAATTTCTGAGAGAGATATTGAATTTTTAAGAGATTTTTAATTTTATTCAAAAACATATTTTTGTTTTTTTACGGATTAGCTTTAGACTATTATTATTCAAATGCAATCACAATTCAACTTCAAAGAAACATTTAAATATTCAAAATGCCTGTTCAAGTTTTTTTTTCGTCCGTGATATTACCTAGAAATGTCTAACTAAAGAAAATATGGCGCCCGCCAGGATTCGAAGATTGTATTCAACCTCACCACGAAGTAAACCACTTTTAAACAAAATTTGTCTTACCTGGCAGCCTACGGAAAGTCAGAAAATAAAAATTCAGTCATCCTATTTAAGAGATGTACATCTGGGAGTTTATGTTTGCTAATTTAAATAATATATATATATATATATATATATATATATATATATATATATATATATATATATATATATTATAAATTAATTGATTTAAAATATGTTTTTTTTTTTTCGCTACACAGTTCCAACCATGTTTCAAAAATAAAGCTAAAACCCGAATTTAATTTTGCAATTAAATTAAAAGCATTAGTTCCATTTCATCTTCAAGCGAATTTTGGAGTTACTTTTAAAAATTACCGGGTTTTAAAGACACAGCTAAAATCACGTTTCCATGGTTACAGAATATTCTACTTGAATTGAACAAGGGATGTCTAGATTTTCCTTATGTCAGTATCATTGTATCAGTTATTAACTACAATTTGGTAAGGGGTAGGGATGTATTTTACAATGAAACCTGACATCATTTGAATGGATGTTGTCGGGATTTAAAAAAAAAAAAAATTGTTAACGGTAAAAAAAATTTCAACGTCATTTTTTAAATTTAAAGATTTTCGGGGATTTTTTTTTTCCTTCTTTCTTTTCTTTTCCTAATACTTTTTATTTAACTACGATTTGAAATATTCTCCTTTTTAATTTTTATTTTACTATATTCTTTTTAAGAACAGTTAAATGTATTAGAATCCATTATATTATGTAGGATTATTTTAACATCAAGTTTAAGTATGTATATGAGGTTACATTTTTTTTTTTTTTTAAATTTATGACTATGACGGCAAAAATGGTTACTTAATTTCACTGATTTAGTAAACTTTTATTTTATATATAAACCTAGTAATATAATGTTTCTCATGTAAGTACTAAGGACATGGGTCATTCAAAAGCTTACATCTTATGGCATTTCATATTAATTTTATTTTACTATAGGTGTTTTTTTTTGGATTCTTTTTAGTGCGTGCAGTATTATTTAAAAGAAATTTAGGTTATAATTCATTCAATTTAACTACAATTTTAATTACAATTTCAAAATTACAACTTTAAAATTTTAAAATATTTTCATTGTTTAGTTTTAATAGACTATATTACTTTATAACAGAAGGAAAATTACTCATAGTAAGTAAAAATTATTTTTCCATATCAAAGTATATGTAAATTACAATTTTTTTTTTTTTTTTAAATTTAAATATTATTTAAGTAATATTAATGGCACTTACTACAAAACTAGCTAAGTCATTTCTCAGATTTAGTAAACTTTATTTATTAATTAATTAATTTATTTATTTCAAATATATGTAACCTAAGTAATAAAGTTTCATATGTATGTACAAAGAACAGGTTAGAATTCATTTTATTTAACTACAATTTTAATTACAATTTTAAAATTACAACTTTAAAATTTTTAAATATTTTTATATATATAAATATATATATATATATATATATATATATATATATATATATATATATTAACGCGACTTTCTTTCTCATGGCTATACATGTTATATATATATTTTTATAACCAATTCACTCCAAGAAAGGCGATAATGGCACTAAGATGCAAATGCAAGCGGCTACTGGGGGATGAAGTAGGAGAATGATAAAGACTTCCGATGAACTGGAAACCGAATCCTAAACAGGAAACAAGGGATAAACCTCTACTCCTGTTCAAAAGACCGGGGCGGAATGTGAACCGGACGGTATATAGCGGATACATTTTTTAACCATTTCACCCAGAGCAAGGCAGGGATAGCACTAGTATGGAGGGGTTTACAAAGAGGGAAAGTGAGAGAAAAACTGGGTATAGGAGGACTGAAGAAAGGATAAAAGATGAACAGGATTAAAGATGACAGAAGATGGCGATTGACGTTGCATTTAAATTTTCGAAGATTGTAGTTTTCAGGGAAGCAAGTAAACGGAAACGAGTTCCACAGGTGGGAAGTGCGGGAAAAGAAAATGTTGGCGTAGAAATGGCGGCTACATTTAACTGCTTCAGCAGTAAAAGGTTGGGACCTAGATGCCAATCTAGTAGCACACTTAAATTCACGAAGTCGGGGTACCAGGGGTAAAGAAAGCTCATCAGAGCAGTTGCCATGAAAATATTTGTAGAAAAGACAGAGGGAAGCCGCTTACGTCTGTGAGAAAGTGACTGAAGACGCGATGCCAGGTCAGGATTGATTACATTGAAGATCCTTCTTTGGATTTCACCTCGAGATGAATAACAGGAAAACCAGATCAGATATAGTGGCAGTATTCAATGCACAGATTAATGTTAAATTTGTATATTTGCGAGATGGTCTCTGACAAAAAAAAAAAGCCTTTTCGTTCGACACAGTGACCCAACTTTCCTTGCAGTAGATGCAGCTATTGATTCAATGAAGTCGTTCCTCTTCAAGTCAGTTGTAAACGTGAAGCCAAGAAGGAATCGAGCATCAGCAATGCTGATGGCGGACAGAGAAGTTTCTCTATGGTTGTTAAATGAGAGCAGTTTCGTTTTGGAGGCATTAAAATTTACAAGCTATTTCCTGCCCCAGTTATCCACTGAATGGGATTCCTTTTCAAGAGCATCGGTCAGGTTAACTTTGTCAGCTCTGATGGATTTACTATTGAGACAGGAGTAAATGGTAGTGTCATCTGCATAAATGCCTACTTGGGGACTGATGACATCAGGAAGATCATTGATGAAGATCAGAAACAGCATATGACCCAGGATAGGTCCTTGAGGACACTCGCATTCGTGTGAAAGAATCTGGAAACGACCTTTATTTCACGATTTGATGGGAACGATTGGATTAAACCAAATAATCGTAGCCCTGGAGCGTGTTTGATTATACATTCTTTTTTGTCCAGTAGTGAAATTTCGTGATCGAAAATCTTATAAAAAAGCGTCTCCAGATAGGAACTGAATTTGTATTCAACTTTTCCATTATGGAAACCACATTTAAGTCAAATATGCTTTACCAATTAGGATACGAGGGAATATATCAACTAACAGCGCCCGTAGAAATTCCACAGTTTGACTACAAATGTAATAAAAGTTTATCGAAAAAATAAAAGCCTAGGTAGTATTGAGGGACCAGTTTTAATAGAAAACCTTGTGTTCATAAAGAAATAGTTAAAAATTAATTATAGTGTGGAAAATAATTCTAGAGTCTGTCTATATTTCTGAGATGAGGTATTATGTACATTATTTACGGTATTCGGACTATTGTCCTCATCTTTGTCGCCATATTTATCAACGTTTCAGACGTTGTATGCTGCCTTCTTCAGGTGGTTGGAATTTCGAACTGAACCCTTTATTTCCGCTCACTGGGAACTGTTTGATTCCCACGTGCCATGTTTGATGGATGTCAGTTATCAGTTCCCCCTGTTAATTTCCCTCTGACACATTGCACAGTGGATAAAGGCATTGGTTAGATCCAGTGACAGGACCCAAAGAGTATGAGTTCAATACCCGGTTAAGGCAGTGGAGAACTTTGGAGGAAATTAACAGGAGATAACTGATAACTGACATCCATCAAACATGGCACATGGAACTAGAACAGTCTACCCCAGTGAGCGAAATAAAGGGTTCAGTTCGACATTCCAACCACTTGAAGAAGGCTGGAGCGTACAACGGCCGAAACGTTGTGATAAATATGGCGGCAAAGATGAAGACAATAATCCGAATACTGCAAATAATGAAAATAATTCTAATAAAATAAAACAATCATGATTCTCAATTATTCCCTCATTCTAAACCAATGAGAATCGATCCCACTTTTTCTCTTCCACACACATAAACACGTGGCATTCTCACTATCGGAAAAGCAGTTCACACGGACAGGTCGTTAACAGGTGCGTCAACTAAAATGTCATCTCCTTTTCCTTTTTCATGCCATAATAGTAACATTTATGTTTTAGCACGCAACAAAATTTTGAGGTAAGAAAATCACAGACACTTGTATTTTCTAACTAAATTATCTGGACACTCATTAAGCACATCTATAAAAATAACTACGAGAAAGACTGTATACACTTTGTTTGTTCTTTATCATATTATTCTGTCATATATCGATCTATATTTTATCTATATTTGACCCCGTGCTCTCAGTTTTACTCAGTATTACTGTCTCTCGTGTCTTCAACACCACATAAATAATATTCGTTTTGTTGTCGTTACGTCTTGCTGTTTCTCCTTCTTACGAGTATTTTTGTCTATATAAATGTAAGGGGGGTTAAAATTATTTAGTCTGAGTTATAACTCCTCTACAAATTCTTTGCAAACAAATGAAAGCATAGTTAGTATTGAAGAGCCAGTTATAGGAGAGAACCTTTTTAAAGACAGCATTCTTTCTTATCAACACGTCTCCCTTCTTTTTCCAATCTTTCTTAATTCTCTTTTTGGCAATTTTTGATCTTTGCCCGTTTGTAAGTTTTCCAATGCTGAAGTGTATTAATTAACTGAAGAGAAATAAATATTTTAAATCTCCTCTTTCTCCAACCTGGCGCCGATCTAAGTCATCTGCAAATACGAAGTGTACATTTTGCCCCCCAACCCCAACATATCTATCTCCCCCACCCTCTTATTAAACCACCAAACCCTTTACTTTGTTCGAGTGTTACGTTTCACAAAAGCATCGATAACAAAATAAATGAAGAAAGGAAAAAGAAAACAACTTATGAATATTTATTGTTTGAAAACATACTTCATCTTGGAAAGTAATTATATTTAATATGTTGATCTATTAAATGAAAGGTACTCTGCCCGACCAAAAGGAAAATTCTGATCTTTGGCCAGATTTAAGGAATTGGGTCAAGCCGAGAACACACAACACACACACACACACACACACACAGATATATATATATATATATATATATATATATATATATATATATATTAGTTTGCGCCGCCCTTTTTTTCTCTCTCTCATCCTCTCTTTTCTTGTATACATAAGGTTAGTAATGCAAAACAGACGGAAAATTTTCACATATACATCGGCAGGATGAAGTAGCTGGATTTTAAGTTTACTTCACATCGTTTTTTATTGTGCGTAGTGTCACCACAAATGTGCCCACACGTTTCCGGTGTCTGTTTTTTTTATTTATTTTAATTTTAGGACAGCGAATCGGTAGTGATTTATGCATGTGAAAATAATTCATATTTATCTGTATCTCATTCATTTAAAACATTATTTAACTCTTCTTTTTAAAACTTCTCTCTTTTAGATTTTAAACCCCACCTTCACCTTTAAGCCTTCCTGTTCTTCTTTCTTCAATTACACCCTCTCTCTAGAGCTTTCATACATTTCCCTCTCACTCATGTTTCCCACACCCACACATACACTCTCACTAAAATTTGCGTTTTATACCCGGAGTTATATTTTCTGATTTCTTTTTGAATTTGTAGGTCTGATGAATTGGATCGTGATTACGATTCCAATATAATAAATTATAACGATGGAATATTAGTGTTTGAGCCTTATTATATATATATATATATATATATATATATATATATATATATATATATATATATATATATATATATATATATATATATATATATATATATATAAATATATATATATATATATATATATATATATATATATAATATATATAAAATTTTAGAAATAAGTTATTCTAAAAAAAATTCGCTTGAAGATGGAACAGAGCTTAGTACTTTAATTCAATTTAATTCAAATAATTATATTGAAGTTTTCGGTTCTTGTTTTGAAACATGAGAACTCTTATGTAGCGTGTTGGAATCATATTTTTAAATAAATAATTATATATATATATATATATATATATATATATATATATATATATATATATATATATATATAATGCTGTTAATAAAAAACAGTGTTAAATGTCAAACAGCAGAGTTATTAAGCAAATATTAATAAATATACATATTAGCCCACACCGGTAGCACGAATCAGAGTTTCATGCACAACGCAATCTTCAGGTGCATGGATATATATGTCTTTATAAAGCCCGTTTATTTCAAATGAAAATATAAACGGGAATTAGATCACTTCCCAGATATTTAAATTTCTGTACCTGCTTGATTGTAGTGTCCCTGACCTGTAAATAGCATTTTACGGACATCTTTTCGCTCATGGCCATACATTCTGTCTTCTTGTAGTTTATGCTTGTTCCTTCTTCTCACTCTCTTCGTTACCTTCTGTGAGAGGTTTTGTAATTTCCTGTCCGTCTCTGCTATCATCACTGTGTGATCTGCATATCTTATGTTGCTAAGATTGTACACGTTCTTCTGCAGTTGTAATGCTCTTTCTGATAATATTCTGAGCATGAATATCACATTCCTTGTTCCAGTGTCTTTAAAGAACCCGGACTGTTCTTGTCCAATCTCTGACCTGATTCTAATGCGTGGTCTATTTATCCGAATACGGATGATGATTTCTGTTATGTTGCTTATTACATGGCAGCAATATTCTAAGCATGGACGAATGGCACACACACACACACACACACACACACACACACACACACACATATATATATATATATATATATATATATATATATATATATATATATATATATATAATAAAAAGGCTCAAACACTAATATTCCATAGTCATAATTTATTACATTGGAATCGTAATCACGATCCAATTCATGAGACCTGTATGTCTGGTGAATTGGATCGTGATTACCATTCCAATATAATAAATTATAGCCATGGAATATTAGTGTTTGAAACTTTTTTTATTATATTATTACTCTATCCTGGACATTGAGTTCTACCTGGATTCTATCATCTTGGGAATTTATATATATATATATATATATATATATATATATATATATATATATATTGACCACTAATATTATCTATCTATCTATCTATCTATATATATATATATATATATATATATATATATATATATATATATATATATATATATATATATATATATATATATATATATATATATATATATATATATATATGCGTGTGTGTGTTTTTGTCCGGTGGGGGTTACAATTATATATTCGTGGTGGCCGGCCCAGCTCCCAAAATACGACCAAAGGTTCAAACATCAGAAAAAAACTGTCACTCGGCGACTCAACACGGAGAAGACGCTGAGAAATGCCAGGTGATTTTGAAAATGGAATTCTTTTCAGTTCGAGATCAAAATCTAAAATGTTTTATTACAAACATCGTCCCTATTTCTTCATTTGCTTCTTTCAAGAGACTAGATTTTTTAAACGAATTCTATCTTGAAAAATACGCAAAACATCCTCAGTTAAAGGAATAAATTTTACCAGGAAGAGTTTTTTGTTGTTGTTGTTGTACTTTTTTTTTTTTTACTTCTACGATAAAATGTATCACTGCACATTTTTTTATATCGTCAAACCTCAAAGTAGAACTGTGAACATTTGTGTCTGTTGTTTTTCATCGTCTGACAGAAAATAAATTTTCACGTGTTATAATTCTGGAGTGTCGTAGCGGTATTCATTTTGCCTTGTTTTTACACATTTTCATTATTTTTACTTATTGTATATAACATACAAAATGATACGACTGAGACACCGAAAATGTACAAAGAGAATACAATCTAGTCATACAAAACAGATAGATAGATAGATAGATAGATAGATAGATAGATAGATAGATAGATAGATATGAATAGACTAGATAGAAACAGTTACGAATAGATAGATGGATAAATATGAATACATACATACATACATACATACATACATACATACATACATATGAATAGACGAGATAGAGATGGATAAATAGACATGTAGATGGATAGATAGAAAATATGAATTGATAGATAAAATATGAATAGATAGATAGATAGATAGATAATTTTTAATGAATGAAGTAACTGTTATGGTCCAGTTCCTTGTACCACGGTGATAGTCCAAGGTAGAACCAATAAAGAAGAACTCGAACACGGATATTGAATAACACAAACAGGAATATATACAGAGAAGTAGAAGTGTTAGTATGAACAATCAGGTTTAGTAGAGAGAACAATGTAGTTTCGATCAGTATCACTATTCCAAATGTCTTGTAGTAATTGTCTGAACGCGACTCTGTTTCGGACTGCCTCTGACTCGACTGACTGACTCGCTCCGACTGACTGACTGACTGACTGACTGACTGACTGACTGACTCCTGATGGACTTCACTCCAGACAGACTGAACAGTATTTAGTCACCCCCCACCCCCACGAGGGCATCATGTGGCACAAGGCCGGTTTAACGTGGGGTCTCCGAGCCCGTGGGCTCGGCCAAAAATATGCCATTTGAACCCGTATAAACGGGTTCAGGGTCGGTTTACCTCCCCGAAATAGACTCCGCCCTTCGGCGTAGCCTCGTTCGGGTTCCTCGCCGCCCGAAGGCAGAGAGTTCAACCGATTAACCGATCAGCCGGTCGCCCGACTTCGGACTGAACTCCCTGCTTCCTCTTGAGGCGCAGTATTTATTACGTATGGAATAGTCCATTATGTTATTATGGGTAAGGTCCCATAACAGTATCCATCAGTGGAAATTATGGGAGGGAAGGCAGGAGAAAATCAGTAAAAGGAGATCGACCGAAAAAATACCACAAAAAATAATAAAAATAATAATGAACAAAATGCATAGATGACCTAATAATAAAAGGGACCCGTCTAAAAATTAATGTCTTCTGTTTATTTCCCCACAAAGTACAACTGATACAAGGATTAGAATCATGTCGTTGAAGTTTTCGGCTGAAAAACAGTATTTTTCTTCCTAGTCACCAATAATATGCATATTCGCCAGTGATAAACAATAACATTTGCAAGACAGCACGTAACGTGACATGTCATACGCATTGCTATCCCTATTGATGAGCCTCCGTTTTACCCGAACCGTGCTCACATTCCTTGTTTGGTCTTCGTAAATATACAGTCAGCGTCGTCGAATGTCATTAGGAATATTTTTCAGTTCTCTGACACACCTATGTTTCTAAGAATTTTCATGTAAGATGTCAGTGACAGACTGTCATATGTAATCAAAAGAAACTGTGTTACTTACGGCAAGGTTTAGCTTCTACAGCCACACAACAAACATCCCTCTCTGATGTCAGCATCTAACATAACAAAAGAATTATTGCTTTAAATAAACAAGGTGAAGCAGAAAAGTTCTCGTCCCGACAAATTTCTAAAATGTAACTAAATATCACAATTGTGCAAGCAATGGCCACCAACTATTCACCACAACATCGTTTATATATATATTTATATATAGCTCACTTAGGAAGTGGAAAGAAAGCAATAAATTTTGGTCTCTGTCTGGTGGAATTTCCAAGGAGTACTGCATTTCGAGCCTGGTCCACACGATCGCAACATCAACGTTAAACTGAAGGAGTATTGTGCTTTGATCAATCGAGATTGGGATTTCTTTCAGTAAGACAATGAGAGGCCGCACACTGGTAAGTTAACTAAGGAGAAGTTCAAACAGATGGACGGTGTTGAGATTCTTCCATATCGATTCTTCCATTATCTTCAGTCCCAATGCTGCTCCGAGTGACTATGGCTTATTCCGCTCAATGGCACACTTCCTTCGCGACCAGAGATTCAGCACTTTTTATGAAGTAAAGGATGCTTGTTTAGAGTTTTTTGATTCAAAGCCAGTGGACCGGTATCTGAGATAAATTCGGATGCTGACTGATCATTGGCAGAAGATCGTCGTGAATAATGGACTGTATTTTGAAGAATAAATGCTGGTGTTGTTCCATAAAATTTTCTTGTTTCCTATCCGTTTGCTAAGTCAGTTAGGACTTTCTGGCCAACCTGATATCTCTATTTATAAAAGGCAGGATGTCTGTCTGTGTGTGTGTGTGTGTGTGTGTGTGTGTGTGTGTGTGTGTGTGTGTGTGTGTGACGAATTCACGGCCGCAATTTTCGATGGATTTGCACCAAAATTTACATGCTCATGCTCCAAGTTAGTGGGAAGGCCAAGACCGACTTTGCATTTCCCAACTCCCATCCATAGTGGAAATAATCTATTTTTTTCATGCTTCTACGGCAGTTGTCATATAGTTTGCTTCCGTTTTCTACTGGCCAGAGTGAGAGCCTATAGCTGGCCGCCACGAATAGACAGGAAGATTCTATTGGCCAGCGTCAGAGCCAACAGCTGACTGACACGAATGTTAACTAGCATGCTAGCATGCAAAAAAAATCGATAGCTGCATTCGTCACAAGTGGGAAAAATTTAAATCTGCATGGCACTTTACTCCAATTGGCTCATTCGCTTGCTTAAACTCAACGTTGATGCTAATTCCGCAGGACTGGGTTGGGTGTGAAAAAGTATTTGTTGTTAACATTCTTTTTCATTCGGTTTTCCAGTTACGAGTCCTTTTTAAAGCTGATCGTTTTGTGTTCATTTTATTTAGTTCTTTTTTCGTAACAGATTTAATGTTTAGTATAGAGTTTAGAAAAAATTCATAGTGTGAGATGGACAAGAAGTAAGGCATGTAGCAACATCAGCACGGCAAAGGGCACCCCTTTAAAGGCAAGGAAGGGCAAAAATATTTTAAGTCAATTGATAGAGATTGCTGTCTGAGTCGTACGATTTTTGAATCAAGCACGGGCAACGCCGGGCCATGCTGCTAGTATACATATATATATATATATATATATATATGTATATATGTGTGTGTGTGTGTGTGTGTGTGTGTGTTTGTTGTGTGTGTGTGTGTGTGTGTGTGTGTGTGTGTGTGTGTGTAAATTTATACTTGTATAAATCAACTAGAGCATAAAGGACTATCCGGAAATCGACCAATTACAGTAGATTTTGAAAGTGCTCTATACCTCAACCGTAGAGCCGATGTATAGAGCACTATTCTTTAACATCATTATTGTCTAAAATATAACAAACTTACGAAGCATGTGCGATTTTACCCTCGGGTCTTCAGACTGGTTTGTGTAATAACAAAAAAATTGCTATATATATATATATATATATATATATATATATATATATATATGTATATATATATATATATATATATATATATATATATATATATATATATATATATATAAGTATTTAAACGTAATAATTGTGCCTGAAAGTACTGAAGTGAAAAAAAAACGTGATCGATGTCAAATAAAATACGTACCCCAAATTTGATATAACGATATAGTTTTCTTCACTTCTACCCCTCCGTACCGACAGTTTCAAACACTTTTTGCAATCCACAGGAGGCGCGAAATAAAGAACCAACAGATTGCAAAAATAACATAAAACTGTCAATAGCGGAGGGCTAGGTGCGCTGAAAGTTTATGAACTCAAATATATATACATGCAAGAAAAGGAACATACACATGAAATAATGACCTCTTCAATGGAGAGAGTTGGGCCCCGTCAGGCTCTCTTGCCCAAGAAACACCGCTTCTACTTCGGCTTACAGGATTCGAGACCGATACATATATATGTATATACAGTAATTATTGGGAGGATTTGATAATTATATTTAATTAATTCATCGAGTCTGATAGAAACCTCCACTGAATGCAGAAAGCACTGGACGGCCGTTTCGTCCTATATTTGGGACTCATCAGCAGTGCGCATCCACTACCGAGAATTGAAACCCTGACAGTTAGGTTGTCAAGCAAACAGCATACCAACTGTTCCAAATGGGCCTCGGTGACGAAGAGATTCCAAATCAGACTCAACTTAGCGCCGCTCTCTCACATATTCCGTGGCGGAACTCTACTGAATTCTCTGTAACCATAGGACTGTGCCCCCTGGAGCCACGACTACTCTCACCAAGCCGCTCCAGCATTAGAAGCCGGTATGTACTTTCTAAAATCTATATATTTATATATATATAAAACCCCAAGACGACATTCATAATAAATAAAAATTTAAACTTCAACTCCAAAAATGTGATTCATGTACTCAAATGCACAAAATGCAAGAAAACATATATAGGTATCAGCCAAAAACTAAATAAAAGGATCTCCCTACACAAAAGCAACATAAAATTACGAGACACACAGAAAACTCTTTGTATCACAAAACATCTATAAATGTAAGCATGGTGAATTTAAAATGATGCCAATATACCAAACAGATAATTATTCTACAGATACAAGAAAAAAGCTTCATAAACAAATTTAAACCAGCACTAAATAAATCACAACCCCACGCGGAAAATCACACAACATGCACACATAATGGCCAAATACAGTGCTCAAACCACTCGCATCCATACGGAGACATGTGGAGCACGAATATGTATAACAAAAACAATAGACTGCTCACAGGCACGCGCGCAAACCCAACACAACATAGGAATTGTGTGTGTGTGTGTGTCGATGTATATGTGTGTGTATGTATGTGTATACTAATTCCTTATAATAAGACAGTATGTGTGTATAGAGAGGAAGTGCGCATGTGCATGCGCGTACTGGTATATATATATACAGTGTAACCCGGATATAAGTGACCCGGATATAAGAGAAACCCGGATATAAGAGAGATTTTCTCTGGTCCCAAATTAGAGCCATACTTACTTAAACAAAATAGACCAAACCCGGATATAAGAGAAACCCGGATATAAGAGACTTCTTCTCCGGTCCCGACAACTCTCTTATATCCGGGTTACACTGTACATATATTGACAAAAACAAAACTGCTTACGAACACACACGCGAACCCTACACAACATAGGAAGTGTGTGTATGTTTGCTTGTGTGTATGTG
>CAHIKZ030002024.1:625000-667500 GCA_903632075.3 Acanthosepion pharaonis
CTTCTATTATTTTTTTATTAGATATCTCGCACTGTGATGATGGTGAAATGTTGTAAGAACCAGGATGCAAATTTATTATGGATGACTGTTGTGGTGTCCTCCCTCTAAGAGTCTATGTTAGACTCTCCCGCCTACTATAAGTTTAATAGAAGGTACAGTGGTCAGTGAATAGATTGAGCGCTACGAAACAGTGCCTTCTCTTGTTCAACTGTCGAACTCTCTGCCTTGAGCAGAGGAACCCGGACGAGGCTCCGCCGAAGGGCAGAGTTTCGTTCGGGGAGGTTGACCAACCCGATCCCGTTTATACGGGTTCTACAGGCATTTTTTGGCCGAGGCTATGGGCTCGGGAAATCCACGTTAAACTCGGCCTTGTGCCAGATGCAAACCTCGTGTGTGTGGGGGGGGGGCAAGATTACGTACGTGTATTGTTCTTAGGGTGTTCCCAGCATTTGGAAAACGCTGTATCTGTGAGAGCTCACATCTGCGAGGTGGTATAAGGCCGAAGCCTGAGGAAAAAAAGAGGTCGAGGCGAAGGGTCAGCGAGTATTTATAACCAGGAGATAGAAACCTCTGGTGAAGGGTTATAGAGCTGAGGAGGAGCTAACTCCGATAAGCCATCATCGAGGATTTTTTTTTAACTAAATGTGTAGATTTTCATCTATACATCTAGAGTTATGGAATATATGTTTTTATTTATTTCCCAAACACGGCCAGCACGTTGTGGCTGTGTTCATAGATGATTTTATCGAGTGTTCGCTTTGTATTTTCTATTATCAATGTTTGCATCATTTTTAACCTATCTTTTGTGTGCAGCAGCAATCAAGAGAATTTGGATTACTACTAAACACAAAAGACAATGGTTAAACATCGGGAAATATAAGGAAAAAATAATTCTTTTAAATAATATATGGAAATAACCACACTTTACCTGATGAAGGTCGCAAGACCTGAAACCCGCGTAGCAAAATTATGGAAACTAAAGTATAATATATATTTGAAAAAATCCACATTATAACCAAAAACGTTTCTGGCTTCTCTCTTTTTTATAATATACACGTTGCTCTCGGAACAGCTATAACCTTTCCTTATATATATATATATATATATATATATATATATATATATATATATATATATATATCAATGATTATTTCCTAATGATATTTTTTGTTCGGTATTATTTGACCAAGTAGAAGCGTTTACCATTTGTTCTCTCGTTGAGAGCACCATAAAACAAATGAAGTAGCCATCAAAGGCAAGCGTCAAACTCTGGTAGTGTTTGCCGAAAAGGAACCCTGAAAATGAGTCATAGTCGCAGTTGCTGGCTGACTGGTTCTGGAAATCAATACAGTCTATGGATTTCGCACCAATTTTGACATCGCTCCCTCTCACAACCACCTACCACCAACACTGAGAATCTTCGTTTTCCGTCTCTGTGGCAATTCCTTTTGGAAAACCGGTGCCGACGCAATGTACTTCTCCCCTCCTAAACCCCATTCTGCAAGGTTTCGACATCGCAAACATCATTCAATGGTTCTTTTTGCTTTTTCACTATAAATTCTCATGCATTCTTCTTTTTTCTTCTTCTTCTCCATTCGTTTGCAAATATTTGGATAGTATTCTTTGATTTCTCCTGATTTTTTAAGCGTTCAAATAATTGTATTATTAAGAATAATTAGTTTACGCATGCCGTCAACAAGAAATGACGGAAGTATTTCAGTAATTCTGCAATTGCATTGTCCTTTTAAATATAAAAAAAAATATTTACTTTGCTCTGCCTTTTCTTGTTTACGTCCTATAATTTCTGAATATTAAACTAAACAAATAATATTCTATTTTCCATTGAAAAAAAACAAAAACAAAAGCAAACTCTCTTAGCATAACATAAAAAAATCATTCTGTGACGTTATCAGACGAGTCCAGAGGCATTTCGTCCATTTGTACGTCTTGAATACTTATGGAGATATAGACAAGTATTACAAACAACGTATATTTTTTAAAAGATTGAGCAATTCTAAGATTGAGTAATTCTAATTTTCTAAAGGTAACTTGGATGTGACAAAAGGCTGAAAGTATGGAGCATCTAGTCTGTTCAAACGTAATTGATCTAGCGAAACAAACTTCCTGGCCATTAGGATCAATTCAACGCGGAGCAATGGATATCAAGCGTGTGACCGTATTCATAGATGATGTTATCGAGTGTTGGCTTTGTATTTTCTATTATCAATGTTTGCATTCTTTTTAACCTATCTTTTGTGTGTAGCAGTAATCAAGAGAATTTGGATTACTACTACACACAAAAGACAATGGTGAAACATCGGGAAATATAAGGAAAAATTAATTCTTTTAAATAATATATGGAGAGTCTCGTTCGGTGAAGTTGACCAACCCGATCCCGTTTATACGGGTTCTACGAGCATATTTTTGGCCGAGCCTACGGGCTCGGGAAACCCACGTTAAACTCGGCCTTGTGCCACATGCAACCATTGGGTGGGGGCTAGATACCGAATCGATTCGAGCTTCTCGGCTTGAAAATCGAACTCTCTGCCTCTGAGAAGAGAGGAACCCGGATGAGGCTCTGCCAAAGGGCAGAGTCTCGTTCGGGGAGGTTGATCAACCCGATCCCGTTTATACGGGTTCTACGGGCATTTTTTTGGCCGAGCCTACGGGCTCGGGAAACCCACGTTAAACTCGGCCTTGTCCCACATGCAACCCTCGTGGGCGGTGGGGGTAGATAGCGAATCGAGCCGAGCTTCTCGACTTGACGGTCGAACTCTCTGCCTCTGAGCAGAGAGGAACCCGGACGAGGCTCCGCCTGCGGTCATTTTTTCCTCATCTCTTAACTATGATCTTTTGAGTTGTTGCAATCTGCACCCAAATACATTCTCTCATTTTTTTTTCATATTATTCAATAGTTGCATTTTGAGATGCCAGGAGGCTGTCACTGAAGACTGAGCGATAGCGAATCTTCTAGAATTTCCATTACTATTTCTCAATACACTTGTCAAACAAAAAATACTTGCATGTTGTTTTTTATAATTTTTTAGATAATGTTCACCCAATAAAAACCCGAGATCCACTCAAGGTAGAGGGTTATTGTGTGAAGTTCTATTAACGTTAGAAAGGGCAAGAATTGAAGTTCCTGGGGCAAACAGGAAAGATAACAGCTGATTCTAGAATGGAGGAGGTCGAGATTTAATTAGTGAATAATATTTCGAAATTAAGTCGGAGATTTTAGAAGTATAGAGTTGAAGTAAACCTTAGAAGGAAACGAAAAGCCGGTCCTAAACAAGAAATAAGTGATAAATCTATACTCTTTTTCAAAGACCAGTAGGAATGTGAATTAAACGCTAGACAAACCTGTCAACTCCTATTGGGAGAGGAAAAAAAAATAATAATTAGTGAATAAAATTTCAGAGTTTAGGTGAAGTCGTTAAAAGTAGAGAATTGAAGTAGACTTTAAAAGGAACCGGAAACCCAACCCTAAACAGGAAACAAGGGTAAACCTCTACTGGCGATAGGCGAACCTATCTACTCCTATTGGGGGAGAAGACAAAAATAAATAAATATTTAGTGAATAGAATTGAACAGTCTTCTTTCGATTTCTTTTTCTTTTAATTTATGCCCATCATCTTTTATGTGCCGTAACCTTTCAATACTTGAATGACAATGGCTCTCCACAGCTTCTTATTTCTTTTAGCTGTAATAAACCTTTGTTGCTCTATCATCCCTCTTTGTTCGCGTTCTGCTATCTATTCACACAAACCTGTTAGGTAGGTTACTTATTGTTTCTATCAACCTCTCCTTCCCCCAGTACGTCCTTTGAGTATTAAATTTTCTAAGCTGTCCTTTCAAATAATGTGTCCCTGAAATTTCAACTGTCTCTTCCCGTTTTCTAGGTACACGTTTCCCATTAGTTGCTATTTCTTTAAAACTTTCTCGTTGCTCCCGTGTTTCGTCTTTGATATTCTCAACGTACCTCTGTAGAACCACATCCCTGACGTTTGGGAGATATTCGTCATCTGTAAAAAAAAAAATACCAGCACTGTGCATAGTACGCTAATTATTACAGAACACCAGTGTCTGTTACAGTTTTTTTTGTGTATATATATATAACTAGTGAGCCAGTCAAAATGACTTGACTCACTTTATAGTCCACCAATAGAAGGTTAACCAATCAGTAGACGTAGAACATTCAATCCGTCATGTATAAAGGCGGCCATTTTGTCTACTCTACCCGAATGTCCAGTCCAGCTTGTCAGGCGAAGAGAAACAGAAGGACGAACTACGCTCTGCTACTTTTACCAAAATATCCACTGCTAACCTAAACAACGCTTTCCTACTGTCTTCGAAATAGTCACTGCTAACCTCTGGATTCTATACTCGAAGACGACCGTCATCATGAACAACAGTGTCATTAAAATGGAAGTATATTTACAGGATCTATAGCCGGTTCAGATTTTAGTGACAGAAACTTTGGCGGGAATATACACACTCTAGTTGATTTATTAAAGTTTTTCTTATATATTATATAATAAATATACTGCAGAATATATCTCGTCTTCAATTAACCTTTACAAATCATCTACAAATGTGTATGAGGAATAGGCTCCATCATTTGGAGTCTGTTATTTTAAAAACTAAATGAATACAAACTGTAGCTCTTTGTTTAAATAATAGCCAAATATTTATTTAACAGCAGTTACTTTGGTCTTTTTGTCAACCTTTAAAATGTGTGAGGTATTTCGGTCGCACCCTGTATATGAATCATTAGTTTATTAAATACAATATTTTTCCGATAAAAAGGACAGGTAAAATAAAACGTAGAATGGAGGCTTATCTATTAGTCTTTAGGTTTATCATACGAAGACGGAAAAGTAAAGGTTTGGCTTGTAGAAGAAGAGAACGTCTCAGTTGAAGCGTATTTTCTGCTAGAATAATCCAGATATAAACGGTTGAAATCAAAACATTGCAATTTATTAACGTTAATATGTCCACCGGAGACACTTCATCTCAGAACAGTTCTTGTTTATTCGAATGGAAAGAATTATTCTTTTTGCTCGAAAATTATCATCCTTGCAACGAATGGGATTCTGTATTTTTTTTTTTTTTTAAATCATACACGAAAATGATCAGAACATATTTAGAAGAAGATACCTTAAGATGATTGCACAAAAGAATTGTTGCTTCTAACGGAATTCTAATCCCCAATTAGTATAATTGTATCTATTATATTGATGTGGACCCAAAGTTGGGACCACGGAAGGAAAACACGGAACACGGATTAGAGGTCAGAAAGATATATTAAACAAAAAGGTTACAAAGATAGTGTAAGCGGAGCTTACTATGTGCTAGTGTCCAATATTGGTAGTCGTACGCGGCTGATACTACGGTATTAGAATATTTCTCTCTCTCTCTCTCTCTCTCTCCTAGAGTATTATATCGCATACTTTATATAGTCCTGGAAGAGTCCATGTTGTAGGTATGTTACGGTCTCACAACATATATATATATATATATATATATATATATATATATATATATATATATATATATATATATGTATGTATATATGTATGTATGTATCTATAATCAAAATAAAACGCAAGAGAAAAACATCGACAGTAAAACAAAAACAATCACAGAAATAAGGACTTTATTTACATTTACTAGAGTTCAGGCAGAAAGCAATGCTTGTTCTTATTTAACTATTGCTTGTTTTTTTTTTACGTTTTATCAACCCTTTGTTGGTTATTTAAAGCTGAAACATATTTTGGATTATTTAAAATATTTATATTCGGATTATTGTCCTCATCTTTGTTGTTCTTATCACAACAATTCTGGTCTTTCTCAGGTCGTATTGATCTTATTAACCTACAGGGGATTCTGAAATGAACTGATCCTGAACTGCAGGTTAGCCAGATCGATATACACCTGAGGAAGGCCGGAGGGAACAACAACCGAAACGTTGAGATAAAAACAACAAAGATGCGGATGATAGTCCGAATATAAATAGTGTGAATAATAATAACTTCACTTAGAAAGAAAAATACTCTAGGATTCTTGGAAATTTTTTTTTTGTTTTTTTTTTAATTAAATCAGAACAGGTAATATTTTTTATCGATACTTTTAAGTGTAATGTAAAGTCCAATTTGAAGAAAAATGATGAGGAAGATTGTGTTACGCCAGGCTAACAAGGGAGCCATCCCTTCTTTGGGAAACAGCATTAAAATGTGTATTTTTTAACTATTTTCACTGTGCCAACATTGGAAATAGTTCTCATGATATTGTTTCTTTTGTTCATGAACTTGGTGATATAGTGGTTGTGAGTTCAATCCCTGGGTCGGTCTGTGTGTACTTGGACTCAGTAGAAACAGCTGAAACAATATTTCAGCAGTACTATGAATAAGAACTAGATGATATCTCTAGACATGGACAGTAGAACGAGAATAGTCCGCCCCCGTAGATTAAATAAAGGATTCAGTTCAGAATTCTCCGTAGGTTACCCAGATTGATATACACCTAAGGATGGCCGGAGGGTCTAACGATGGAAACGTTATGATAACAACAACAAAGATGATGATAATAGTTCGAATATAAATAGTATAAATAATAATAACTTCACATCCCAGAAATTCAGACAGAAAGAAAATGTACCCTAAAAATTCTGAGAAATGCTTTTAAAAATTAAATCTGAACAGGCAATACGTTTTTATCAATACTTGTAAGCCTAATTTAGAATCCAAATTGAAGAAAATGATGAGGGAAGATTGTGTTACGCCAGGCTAACAACGGAGCTATCCTGCTTTGGGAAACAGCATTAAAATATGTATTTCTTAACTATTTTCATTGTGCCAACATTGGAAATGGTTCTCATGATATTGTTTCTTTGGTGTAAATATTATTTTGATAAATCTCTAAGAAATCATTTTCCCATAATTCTATGTTTGTCGTTCCTTTTTATTTCAGATACCAATTTTCGCATCTGAAAGCTAGTCCAATCAAATATCACTTGGATTTACAAATTTGGAAATGCTGAATCCTTTCACGACGTTAGTTTGCTTAAAATAACCATCAAGCAAACAATTCTGTTTTTATCGGGATTCTGTCGTCTGATTGACGAATAATTAATTGGTAAAACTTTGACACTTAAAACTGAAGCAGATGGCTGGAAATCTGCTGATTGTACAACGAATATACTTTTCTCGCTTCTTCGTTGGTTCGTTCAGGTGCAACTAGAGGCAGAAGACTTGGATTCTAGTCATATTTTGATTGATTTTCAGAGCTACGCTTTTTACTGTTATACCCATGTAGACAGACCCATCTGTCATCCGAGGTGTTAGCGACTCTCAGGGAAAAGATCAATGTTAAAAGGAATGAATAAACCAGTTAACTGTGTCAACGCACCTAAAAGTCACTGAATCAGAAGATCTGTTTAAAATAGCAAACAAATGGCATTGCATTTTGCCGCAGCATCTTTTATATCATTTAATCCCACAGCTAAATGTGTGCTGCCTGTCTTCCTTGAAAATCAGCTGGAAAACCGACTGCAGATACTAGTATTTCAATAATTAAACGTTATTTTTAGTGAATACTAGCAGTAGAGCCCGACATTGCCCGGGGATGTAACAGTAAGGGATAGATCAAGTATCGACCATCATAAAGACTGAAAAATAAAATTGACAAAAATTATTGTTTATGGTTGACGGACACGCATGTCTTAATTAGGTTTTTTTTTTTTTACGAATTGGTCAAACCCAAACTCAAACAAAAACATTGTTTTCAATCGTTATGAGTCTACCGATTGAATAGAATTTTTCAATTTTATTATAAACAATTGTCTTGTAAATGGAATTTTTAAAGCATTCTGAATGTAAAAATAAAGAAAAAGTGTGCAAGACAATAAGAAACAATACCTGCCAAAAAAAGTGAAGTTTTGTTGAAATCGGTTGAAAAATGTAGGGAAATCCGATCCCATCTATAAACGAACACACACACACACACACACACACACACACACACACACACACACACACACACACAAACAACCTGGGTTTTTTATAATAAGTATAACTCGATATGAGTTGTCCCCCTTTCATTCTAGAAACAGCGATGCCTCTTAGTCGTGTTTTCAAATTGATTTCGTGCAAAAACAATTGTGTTTTCCCCATTTTTGGCGCTGTCAGAACCACCGCAAGCTAATTTTACGTAGTTCTGTGAAGTTTTGTTGAAATCGGTTGAAAAATGTAGGAAATCCGATTCAATATATAAACGAACACACACACACACACACACACACACACACACACACACACACACACACACACACACACACACACACACACACACACAGAACCTGGGTTTTATAATAAATATGATTCCTATTTGAGTAGACGCCCCGTTTATTTATTAAAACAGTATAGTTATTTCGTTTGCCGGTCTGAATATTCGAGAAATCTTATTCGGCAGGATTCGAACTTGCGTTTCCCTAGGGGAAACCGTCATTAGATCTGACGTGCTTTCACCTCTCGGATACGGAGAGTGTCGATGATCATGCAAAGCTGAATATTGCCTTTAAACACAGATTTTTCTCTGACTCTCAAAATAGACATACCCGCTCAGTTTCGTAACCTCACTTAAATAAAGCAATTTCTAAGGAAAGGGACGTAATTTTTTTTTTATTTATTAATCCGAGATTTTATTACTGAAAAAGTATTGTAGTTAGTACTTGTATTTGAGCCAAATGATTCACTAAAATAACGTTTAAGTTATAAACAAGTTTCCATTTCTATTGTCTAGGGTTAATGCGTGGGATTATTTGCTCATTACCTTTAGATTGCTTATTTTATTTATTTATTTATATTATTATTTTTATTTTCTTTGATTTCTGGCGTTTATACATTTCTTTCCGGGTCCCGCCCAGGGACCTAAGGTTAGAAATGGCATCATGACACTTTCCACTGACAAAAAAAAAAGAAAAAAAATAGAATATTACATAGATAAAGCCCTTCGTAAAGTGTGGGCTGTACTTGTCAGAACAATTTTTTGTATCACTTTGAGGTATGGACTTCCAGGAATTCCTTCAATTAGTCTACTGGAATCTTTTTCAAACAGTCCTAGGGCTTCAACTACAACACGTATTATTAATGTTCCCATATGCCACATTTTTGAGATTTCTATTTCAAGGTCCTTGTATTTTGACAGCTTTTTGAATATCTTCAAATATACATTGCAGTCTGCATGGACTGCCATATCAATAAGGAGGCACTTTTTTTTGTTTGTGGTCTTTAATAATAATAATAATAATAATAATAATAATAGTTATTATTATTATTATTATTATTATTATTATCTTCAATTATATTATCCGATACTTTTGACACAATTTTACGTTAATTTAATAATCAGATTTATTAACCGATATTTCTTGTTTCGCAAAATTTGGAAGGCACAAGTTTATGTAAACATATCACGTTCTTGTAATAGAGCAATGCCAGAAGCGAGTAAGAAAAGATACTGCGATTGCGACTGAGCCATGTCTTGAACATGAAGAGATAGGAATAAATTCGAATATTTCAAATTTATTTCTCAATACTGTATTATTCTCGGCTGTTACCTGAGCTTGTGACCTGGCATGCTTTTTATTCCAGTATTTTAATATAAATAGATTTAGACAATTTTTCATCATTATATACATTATTTACCCACGGGCTATTATCCTTATCTTTGTTGTTATTTATTTAATCTATGGTGGGTAGATTGTTCTCGTTCCGTTGACAATGTCTCGCGATATCTCGTCTAGCATCTCGCCATATAACGCCACCATTTGATATACACCTGAGGAAGGCCGGAGGGAGCAACGACCGAAACGTTGAGATAACAACAACAACAAAGATGCGGATAATAGTCCGAATATAAATAGTGTGAATAATAATAACTTCACTTAGAAAGAAAAAAAAATGTCTTGCGATATCTCGTCTAGCATCTCATCATATAACGCCACCATTTGATTTACTTATTATTATTTTTTGTAAATATGTTCTCTTTCACCGGATCATATGCCTTCATCATTTTTCATAATCTCATATCATATTTTTTTCCTCCCCAATTTGATCATCCAGGTTCACCCCTCGGCCCTGCGCATGTCCTGAACAGTGAAACGAGAACAATCTACCCCCGTAGATTAAATAAAGAGTTCATTTTAGAATTCCCAGTAGGTTCATGTTCATTGATATCTCGTCTATTTCTTACTGTTCAGTTATTGCACACCCAGTTCCCTGGGTCCAAGTATGCACTGCCCTGCCCTTACTATGTCACCAAATTCACACCAACCTGATCGGCATTCACCTGATGAAGATCAGCGGGCACAATGGACGAAATGTTGTACTGAAAAGCAACAACAAAGAGAAAGGCAGTAGTTTGGTTCGGTTTATGTTGTTTCACGGCATATCAACACCTCAATAGGTTATTTAATTCAGGCAAGATTTTTAGGATAGGTTTGTATGAATAGAATATGTATTCTTTGTAAGGATCGGTTTGTAGATCATGTTTCATTGATGTAACATTGAAAGGGGGTTTTTGCCGAGAGAAAAATGTATTGCTGGAAATATTTTTCTAAAAATGTATTGCAGGTATTTTTACTATAAAAATCTATTTTTATACTTTCATAGTGTTTTGACCCCAGTTTTGGGGTTAACTATTTGCCCTTAGCTAGGATCCTAACAGGTGCTACCACACCGGGTCAGGATGGACCTGGGAACATCAGCAATTAAGAGGTGGTTCCATGCTCCTCAAAACCTCCTGATCAGAGGCCTTGCTGCCGGATGTAGCTTATTGTCAGATCCTGGACGGACGCGTGTAAATAATGTTAATATTTTTTATTTTTCTTAATTTATTTTTGCTTAAACTATCTTGCGACCCTCAATATCATCTTTGTTTGACCCTCATTTTAGTCGCCTTGAGTATTATGTGTAGTCTTTATTTCCCGTCATTCTCCGAACGGAAGTAGCAACAACTGAGAGAGTGGTGCGCCCTGCTTCGCTAATTGCCAATTAACCCAGTGAGATAATTATGAAAAACATATATCTCAGAGATGTTTGCCTTCTTCCTCTAACGAATTACATTAACGTATCACTTGTTTCATTTCTCTTTCTTTCCATATTACTTCCTTCCATTTTCGCTACCAAACGTTTTATCAGTTTTTGCACAATCTACACGAAATGCTCGTGCTAATTAACTATGTTTTCAACCATTGTCCCAGCACAGACTTTAAAGTTGGGACGCCCAAAATGGCGTTTTTATTAACGTAATAGTAAATAAATTGAGCTTTATTTACATTATTCGGATAACTGTCCTCATCTTTGTCGCCATATTTATTACAACGTTTCGGCCGTTGTACGCTCTTCTTCAGGTGGTTGGACTGTCGAACTGAGCCCTTTATTTCACTCACTGGGGTAAATTGTTCTAGTTCCACGTGCCATATCTAGGACACATGGCACAGTGGTTAAAGGAGTTAGTTAGATCCAGTGACAGAACCCAAAGAGTGTGAGTTCAATACCTGGTGGAGAACTTGGAGAGGGGAATTAACAGGAGATAACTGATAACTGACATTCCATTAGACATGGCACATGGAACTAGAACTGTCTATCCCAGTAGAGCGAAATAAAGGGTTCAGTTCGACATTCCAAGCACCCGAAGAAGGCCGGAGCGTACAACGACCGAAACGTTGTAATAAATATAGCGACAAAGACGAGGACAATAGTCTGAATAATCTAAATAGTGTGCATAATACATCATCTCAGAAATTTAAACAGGTACTAAATTGAGACGTCAAAATCAGGCAAGTAAAAAAAAAATATCACTCTCTGGGAAATGTTATATCAACGGGAAATGTGAAATCCGAAAATGCATTTTTTGAATCGTTTCACCCCAAGCAAGGTGATAACACCCTTAGGACGCAGGGTGTTACAACGAGTGAAAGAAGACTTTAGTGGGGAGAAAGGGCAATAAAAGATCAGGGTTCATGAAGACAAGCGTTGGCGATTAAAGTTGCATTTAAACTTTTGAAGATTGTAGTTGGCAGGGAAGCAAGAAATCAGAAGGGAGTGCTACAGAGTAGAAATATGAGGAAAAAAAACTATTAGAGTAGAAGTGGCGGTTACAGCTAACTAGTTCAACGGTGGAAGGGACCTAATTGCCAATCACGCTTACATTCATGAAGTCGAGGCATCATGGAGTTGAGGCATCATGGAATAAGCTCATCAGAACAATTACCATGAAAATATGTGTAGAAGAGACGAAGGGACGTCAGTGAGAAATTGACTGAAGTCAAGATACCAGGTTAGGATAGATTACATTACAGAACCTTATTTTAATAGCGAAAAATGCCTTTAAAAGCTAAACAAAATATTAAACAAGAAAATATGTCTATATTTCTGAGATGAGGTATTATGTACACTATTTACATTATTCGGACTATTGTCCTCATCTTTGTCGCATTATTTATTACAACGTTTCGGCCGTTGTACGCTCCGTCCTTCTTCAGGTGCTTGGAATGTCGAACTGAACCCTTTATTTCGCTCATTGGGGTAAATTGTTCTAGTTCTCCGTGCCATGTTTAATGGATGTCAGTTATCAGTTATCTCCTGTTAATTCACCTCTCCAACTTCTCCACCGCCTTAACCAGGTATTGAACTCACAACTCTTTGGGTCCTGTCACTGGATCTAACCTTTATTCACTGTGCCATGTGACCTCGAAGACATTCCAGCCACCTGAAGAAGGCTGGAGTGTACAACGTCCGAAACGTTGTGATAAATATGGCGACAAAGATGAGGACAAAATCCGAATAATGTAAATAGTGTAAACAAGAAAATTTCGTTAGAAATAAAGAAGAGAGCTGAAAGATTATTTAATATCCATCATCCTGTACAATTTCTTCACAGATAAAGAGAAGACTTGAGGCAACAGGAAGGTGTTTCAACGGAAGGATGCTGAGAATAACATGTACGGAATATGTGAGCAATGAGGATTTTCTTGTTGTTAGAATCAGAAAGAGTTGAAATTTCTCGAACACATAATGAAGAAAGAAGGCTTGGAAATTTAACACTGGCAAGACATATCGAAAGCAAAAGAAGTAGTGAGATTCATCGAGTAACGAAACAAGCTCATTTAAATGGTAATTTTCTAAGCGTGGCTTAGATGTGGTACAAGGACAACGGTCTGGGGCATCCAGTGAGGATCGAACAAGCTTGCTAACCATTATACCACGTCGATGTGCCTACGAGCTCATTTAAATGGATGGCAATATATATATATATATATATATAACTGACCTAAAAAGATGAAAACTAGAGCAACACATAGACTCAAACGAAATTCTGTCAAGGAAAGTAACTGAAATTTCTATGATAACAACCAAGATGTGCTGCGGCATTAAAAGAACGAATTCTGGGTTCTTTTACAGGTTTCACATTGTCAACAATGATAAAACAACCCTGAATAAATCACTTAATAATTTTATTATTCGGCCATGATAATAATCACTTAAATACATATGCCATATTGAAAAGATTCTTCAACTGCGTATAGCGTCCCAACATTAAAATGATTTACTGTAAACACAAATGCCCCGCCCCATAAAAGTGTCGCCCGGTGCACAACTCTATATGTTTTTTTTTTTTGTTTTTTTTTCGTTTAAAAATATGTTTATATAAGGGAATTATATATTTGGGCGACGAAATTCTGGAGAAAAAAAAAACTTAGAATGTAAATTTCAATTTAACATTTTATTCCTGGTTCTATTGACTAAAGCTAAGAATTTATTAAATTATTTCATTAAATAATTTATTAAATATTCTCAGTTCCCGCCAATTCAAACCTTCACGGCAAGGACGCACAATACCACTTATAGAAAAGCAAACTACACACATTCCCTCTGTATTCCATTGGTGAGATGTAAGTTCCACTCGAACAGCTTCTTCTTGCGAGCCACTGCTCCGTGGAATCGACCCCCAAGAGGATATTTCCTCGATCAAAACAATCTTAACCTATTCAAGGCTAGGATTAACTGTTATCTTCCACTCCTATACGCACAAATTGCCTCCTAATGTAACCCTCTACCACGAGTGGCACCTGGGCCTTGTAAAGGGTGAACTTTACTGCAATATATATATATATATATATATATATATATATATATATATATATATATAGTTTACCCAGTATTTTTATTTTTATCACTTTAAAATTTATTTTTAGTGGATACTCTAAGGAAGGAAGATGCAGGCTCGTATCCTGGTGGAGGACGCATATTATTCTTTAATGAAATATCTTGAACATTCAAGCCGGTAGACGAAAATAAATATACTGTTTTAAAAAAGATAAACAGAGCGTCTACTAAAAATAACGTTTAAAGTGATAAAAATAGCCACTAGCCATTGAAATGTGTGTTGAAAAATTTCACATTTTTCAACACATATTTCAATGGCAAGTGGCTATTTCTCTACAGTGGCGTAAAACGGAAGTGGATATTCTTACGACTGTGCCCTCTCGCAGCATATGATGGAACCAATAAAATGTTCTACTATTTATCAGTCAACAGCAGTCAATCACATGACCCTGCTCATAGCATCTCTCGTTAAACTTAGGGGCCGTTTATCACAAACGGACACGAAGACATTTATTACACTGACGACATCGATGTCATGACATCGATCTCTGACACGAGCGGCAGTGAAACAGACTGAATTTCTGCTTGATGCCCTCGGCGAATAATTTTTAAAAAGTTCAGTATTTGATTAGTGATTTAAACTGTTTTGTTACAAGTTAATTAGTTTGGGCCGCGTCGATCAAGCTGACTTTCCATTGAAGCGGTCTCGATTACGGCGACGCATGTGTGACCGGAAACAAAGTTAATAGTTAATTATGGCGTTTACAACGTACCTCTTACAGGCTTTAAAATCTGATAGGGAAAATGTTTTATATATGAATAATTACACAAAACACACACACACACACACACACACACACGCACACACACAGAGATATATTATTTATTTTAGGATATTACATCGAAAATATGTCAAAATCACTACATAATTGTAGTCTCATACATGTATGTATATATGTGATTTGTTTCTATTTCGGGCTTCCAATATGATTTCTTATAATGGAGCCAATCTCGTCATGCGTAAATAAAAAGTGAATTGATTTAACTTACTTCATTTGCTTGACTAGAAAACGGGGAGAAAACTTACCTGAAATGAAAAAAAGAAAGAACAATAAACAAGTCATTCAACATGAGAAAAAAAAACATTTAAATTTTCAGAAAAAAATCTTTATTATTAAAAACAAAGACCTGACTTGACATTTCTCTAATCCTGGAGACACACGAAACACGCACACAAAGACACACATATATCCTCTAAAAGATGATTTGTGAAATAACATAGATCAGTTCTGCCTATCAATATTTTATTAAATCTTTCAAATTTCCGAATAAGTCGTCTTGCTTGGGGTGAATTGATTAAAGTATATACGTATAGGATAAAAATATTGTTTTAGGGCTACTATATATATATATATATATATATATATATATATATATATATGGATAACAGGACTCAGGGGTAGCGCCTGTGAAAATAAAAAAGCGGACACCGAGGCCAACACCAAGCGGTCATAGTCTGCTTGATGCTTAAGCACAAGCTTCAGTCAAGCTTGAAACAGACTGTTGCCACTGGTGCTGACCACAGTGTCAACCTTTATTTATGCATATATATATATATATATATATATATATATATATATATATATATATATATATATATATATTACATGACATGTTTCGTTTAATTTAGACATGTTGTGTCTACTTATTCTCGATAGGATCATTTCATATTCACGGATAATCTTTTTTGTGTGATTATTGAAAGTCGAGAGGAAAACACCGTGTTGATACATATTGTATTTATTTCCGAGTGCTTTCGACATACTACAATGTCATCATCAGGGTATTGTTAATTACAGGATAAGTATTGCAGTGTTCATTGTTGCGAAAGAAAAAAATTGTTGTGATCATCTGAAAATTAAATTTCTTATATGTAGAGTGAGGAGTGCTGCGTCATGGCATAACTATGGAACACCATTTATGGGGAGGTAACAAGGAATTATATAATGTGGCAATTCTGAAAGAATTAGAAATCCTATCAGAATTCATAAATGGTAGCCACAACTTTAGCAATATTAGATATGCAAATGACAGTGTTGATAGCAGATACAGAAAGGAAATTACAGGAACTCATAGAGAATGTAATGAAGGAAAGTGAGAAGAACAGACTAAACATCAAACGTAAATAGACAAAGTCCATGGTCGACAACAATAGAAACAGCTCAAGATGCGAATTACAAATTGGGGATACCAAAATTAAACAAATACAAAAATTTAAACATCTTGGAAGGGTTTTAACAGAGGACGGATAATGTGAGACCGAAATCCGAAGACGCTAAGCGGTAGAGAAAGATGCCTTTCAAAAGCTAAGTAAAGTATTAAGAAACTGAAATATTTCATTGGAAACAAAGAAAAGAGTACTGAACTGTTATGCTATATCGATACTCCTACTGAACTGTTATGTAATATCGATACTCCTATATTGCAGTGAACGATGACCCCTCTCATCGCAGATGGCGAGGAGACTTGAGACAACAGGAATATAGTTCTACAGAAGGTTGCCGAGAATACCATGGACTGAATATGTGAGCAACGGCAAATTTTTTTTTTAGAGAAAATGGAAACAAGAGGACACTTATACATAGCTTCAGAGAGAGACAGCTGAAATTTCTAGCGTACATAACGAGGAAAGAGAGCTTGGAAAATTTGACACTCATAGGACATATTGAAGCCAAGAGGCACTGAGAAAAGCAGCACATAACCTATTTAATGTGCTTGTGTAAATCTTTGGCAGGACAAAGATTAGGACATATAGAAAAATACAGTAAGTTATGAAGAGCCAGAATTGCCTACGTCTGCAAGGACGCGGCACATACGAAGATATTGATGAAAAGATAGTCTAAAAGTATTCCAGCAAAACGGAAACAACGCTTCTGTTGATCAAATCCTCGTATCTTTCCAGACATTAATTTCTGAAATCAAATCGATCCACAAACTCTTCAAGGTTTGAGCTCTTTCAGGCTTAACTCAGTATAATTGTAGCAAACCAATTCCTTAGCACTTGAGACATAGATCGGAATTTCTTTGTATGCACATGATCCCAGGGTTTTAGCCAACCAAATGAATTTACTGGCTCCGTTTTCAATCCAAATGATTTTTGTTTTATTCTTTACTTCCTCTCATTTCGTTTTATAACTAAGAACAGAAAGGTCAGAATGAACAAATAAATGAGAAAATAGATCAAATCAGGAGTTAACGTTTGACTATTTAAGTTTGTTTTATTCTGTTACATTGCATTTTCTTTCACTACTCAGCTCAAAGACGTCACACGCGATTCCACTTTACCAGAAATGATCTATTTTGAGTAAATACCTTCTCATCACCTGTTCCAACAAGTCTCTATCCCTAGGGCTATTTCAGGATTCGCATTCCCGAAAATCGACCGAATCAAATGATTGCTAATTAAGTTTTCTCAGAAGGAGAGGATGAAAAAAGAGAGATCAAGGTGAAAGGCGTGGAACTGGCGGTCGCTCGTGTCTTGACAAGACAAGAGCCAGCAAAGTTTGGCGAAGATGTCCAGAAAAACCCTAGCTAATCTGTTTTCTTGATTAGATGATGATGAAAATGCGAAAACACAGAAAATAGATCGGACGAATTAAGCTGGGGTCACGCAGATGAATTGGGACCACAAAAGTCTCAATACAACTAAACAATTAGTGACTGTTTGCCCAGGGTAGTTTGTCTGGTAGCTCATGTCTGTTTAACGATGGATTTTATGGCCGGCTTTAAGGGTCAACTTTTTCTCCTTCACGCATTCAAATATATCCTTTAAAAGGGATCTACGGTCTGTTTTTAAACGTTCATCTGTTCATTTATACACAATTCTATGCCCTGTTTCCAATATCTCTCAAGCTATGTATCTTAATCCGTTCATATCTCTCTCTGCTTATATTTACATATTTCGGTTTCTTCATATCATCTATCTATCTATCTATCTATCTATCTACCTGCCTGCCTGTCTGTCTGTCTGCCTGTCTCTGCTTACTCAGTATCTATCAATGTTCATATCTATCCACCTAGCTTGAAAGCTATCTATGTCTACTCATTATCTACCTCAGTCTACTCAGTATCTATAAATATCAGTATCTATCTATCTATCTATCTATCTATCTCAGCCTGTATGTATGTATGTATGTATGTATGTATGTATGTATGTATGTATGTATCTATCTATCTATCTATCTATCTATCTATCTCAGTCTATGCTTTGTTCACATCTATCTATCTCAGTCTATGCTTTGTTCACATCTATCTATCTATCTATCTATCTATCTATCTATCTATCTATCTCTGTCTATGCTTTGTTCACATCTATCTATCTATCTGTCTATCTATCTCAGTCTATGCTTTGTTGACATCTATCTATCTATCTATCTATCTATCTATCTATCTATCTCAGTCTATGCTTTGTTCACATTGACATCTCAGTCTATGCTTTGTTCACATCTATCTATCTATCTATCTATCTATCTATCTATCTCAGTCTATGCTTTGTTCACATCTATCTATCTCAGTCTATGCTTTGTTCACATCTATCTATCTATCTATCTATCTATCTATCTATCTCAGTCTATGCTTTGTTCACATCTATCTATCTCAGTCTATGCTTTGTTCACATCTATCTATCTATCTATCTATCTATCTATCTATCTATCTATCTATCTCTTCATATCTGCATATCTATCAGTTTATTCATATCTATCACATTCTGATTTCCTGTCTGTCTGTCTGTCTGCTTGCCTGTTTCTCGCTATCTATCTATTTAAGTCGAACAGTGTGTTACTGTCCCAAAAGACCAAAAATGCGACTCATTTTCTTAGTATACCTCTCTCTCTCTCTCTCTCTCTCTCTCTCTCTATATATATATATATGTGTGTGTGTGTGTGTGTTAAGAGAGAGAGAGAAAGAGAACAGTGAATGCTAGTGGTAATAAAGTAGTGTCCAGTATCAGTTATCTATTTGTGCCTGACGATTGCCACGTGGATGGAACTCATATTTGTACCAAACGGCAAGATAACCTGACGGAGTCCAACCCTCTCCAGGCTGGCTTGAATTCAGAGTTTTCCTCCTCCTAAAATCCATCTCTTACCCAACTCCCAGTTATAGACAAATAGCAGGACAGACTTGGTTCTACAGCCTTTGGTAAGCAACCAGGTATTTACCCAACACTCGGAGTGGGAAGAAGAGGTGGATTTATAACTTTTCCCAACGGTGTTAGCACCTAAATTAGTGTAATGAACTTGACTGAAATTCGAACACGGCTCTTCGATTCATCAGTCCAAGCCGCAATCATTACAGCAACATACCTGGTAAAAAATTTCTTTTAACTTTTATATTGACGACGCATGCATAAAACAGACACTTGCCACGCAGTATTGATCTTCGTGAAATAATCAAGAAATATATATGTATATTTTTATTTTTAAACGATTATTGTTAGAATCGCGATTAGATTGACATGGGTTGAAGATTTTTGCCTTACCACACTTTCAGTTATGACACTTTGTGTCCTCCACATGTTTGAACTAACCTTTCAACTACCTGATAAATATTCATGACCGTTCCCTAAATGAAAAGTCTTGATAAAACAATGAAATCCTTGTCTTTGTATATAAACACGTGCAACAAAATAAATCCTACATTTCCCTTGATAAATTCCCTCAGAGGACGAAACGAGAAAGAATAGTTTTTCTTCACACACACACACACACATATATATATATATATATATATATATATATATATATATATATATATATATATATATATATATATATATATATATATATATATATATATATATATACATATATATATATACATATATATATATATATATATATATATATATATATATATATATATATATATATATATATATATATATATATATATATATATATATATATAATATATATATGCATTTAAATATAGAACATAAGATATATAATCCGGTGTTCTTATAGATATTTTATTTTTACAAAATAGTGCTCATTGTAAATTTACAGAGCATTAATATTATAAATTAATTGATTTAAAATATGTTTTTTTCCGCTACACAGTTCTAACCATGTTTCAAAAATGGAAGCTAAAAGCCACGAATTTAATTTTGCAATTAAATTAAAGACATTAATTCCATTTCATCATCAAGCGAATTTTGGAGTAACTTTTAAAATTACTGGGTTTTAAAGACACAGCTAAAATCCCGTTTCCATGGTTACAGATAAATCTACTTCAATTGGACAAAAAAACTTCACGGCAAAAAATTTTTTTGGAAAAAAAAATTTCGCTTGAAGATGGAACAGAGCTCACTTTAACTCAATTTAATTCAAATAATTATATTGAAGTTTTCGGCTCTTGTTTTGAAACATGAGACCTCTTATGTCGCGAATTGGAATCATATTTTTAAATAAATAATTATATTTATGCTCTACTTTTGTATCGAGCACTATTTTTTTTAAAATAATAACTAAAATACTAAGGAACTTTGGATTATTTACCTAACCAGTTCCTTCCTATTTTCTATATATATTTTCACATATATATATATATATATATATATATATATATATATATATATATATTATCCTTATTTTCCTGTTTGGACTGCGTTTTCGGTTCCTTCTAAAGTCTTGTCATTCTCTTTCACTCCAAGTAGACCATTGCGTCTCAGTGGCTTTATTGTCTTCTTTGTAGTGAATTGATTAGAAGAAAATATTTTGATGAAACAGATAACCTAGTTACATCTCCTCCTTTTCTCCACACTGTCAAAACGTGGGCGATTATGGCTCTCCACAGTTTCTTATCCTTGATAGCTTTTAACAAATTTTAACTTTTCGCTATCTCTCCTAATCCCCGTAGTGCCAACCATGTATAGAATCTCGTCGGGTCTGTTATTCGCTGTTATCCTCTGTCCCTCTTGCCTTCTATATGTCATGAGAGTGTCACATTTTCTAAGCCCTCTTTCCTCATTATGTGCCCTAGAAATTTCAGTTATCTCTTTCTGATGTTATATATAAGTGTTCTTTTGAGGTTTTGCTTTAAATAGTAATTTGATATCAAGCTTAAGGCCCATCTTTGGCGACCTTCAGTCGAGTTCTTCCGAAAGAAGTGTGTCTGGCTTCGCCTCTTTCCGGGTAACCAACTTCAAAGAACGATATAAAACAAGCGGGTGGGGACGTATGTAAATAAAGATATACTTTACCGAAATAAGAATTTCAAGCGTAATTGTCTTCAACATTGGCAGAGTTACACAAAATTCTAAATTTACAGAAATGCGCAGATGAAAAAGAAGGGGAAAATAGCAAATAACTCTTACATAATTTCTAACGCGAAACTGATGAAATGAACAAGAGAGAAAAAGAAGAAAAATTCCATGTAAGCTTTTGATGGGAACAGTTTTATTCCGAATCAAAGGCTTAGAAATATTTTTTGATGGTTTTATAAAAAGAAGGAGATAAAAAAAAAACATCTCCGGGCATAAATTGCCCCCCCCCCGCTCCATTTATAAATAATATATGGAAATCATGAGAAAAAGAGAAAAAGAAATCGTATTAATATTAATAATGTGAAAAATTCGTAAAATATGGCGCAATCTAAAAACAAAAAAATAAAAAAGGAGAAACCAAACGATGAAAGAAACAAAAAAGAACAAAGAAAGAAACAAAAAAGAAAGAAAGAGAGAAACAATGGAATACAACTGTTGAAAGAAAGAAAGAAAGAAAGAAAGAAAGAAAGAAAGAAAGAAAGAAAGAATCAATTAAAAGAACAGAAAATAACATTAGGAAAATAAAAGAAAGACCGGGACAAAATTAAATAAACATTAGTCAAAGAAATAGGAAAAGAAAGAAAGAAAGAAAAACGAATAAATGATAAGGGAAAAAATTGTTAAAGAAAGAAAGAAAAAAAAGAAAACGAATGAATAAAAGATTAAAATTGGAAAATAAAAAAAAAAGAAAGAAAGCGAATACTGGGAAAAAATGTAAAAAAAAAAATTAAATAAACAAAAAATAGAATTACTCAACAAAGAAAAGAAAAGGAAATAAAGAAAAAAGAAAAAGAAAGAAAGAAAAACGAATAAATGATAAGGGAAAAAATTGTTAAAGAAAGAAAGAAAAAAAGAAGGAAAACGAATGAATAAAAAAGATTAAAATTGTAAGAAGTAAAATAAACACAGAAAGAAAGAAAGCGAATACGGGAAAAAAGAAAAAAATGTAAAAGAAAGAAAGAAAGAAAGAAAGAAAGAAAGAAAGAAAGAAAGAAAGAAAGAAAAACGAATGAATGAAGAACAAAAAAATAAGAAGTAGAAGAAGCACTCAACAAAGAAAGAAAAGAAAGAAAGAAAAAAGAAATAAAGAAAAAAAGAAAAGAAAGAAAAAATAAATGATAAGGAAAAAAATTTAAAGAAAGAAAAAAAAAGAAGGAAAACGAATGAATAAAAAAGATTAAAATTGAAAGTAAAATAAAAAGAAAGAAAAAAGCGAATACGAAAAAAAAGAAAAAAAAAAGAAAAAAAAGAAAAAGAAAGAAAGAAAAGAAGAAAAACGAATGAAAAACAAAAAAATAAAAAGAAGAAGCACTCAAAGAAAGAAAGAAAGAAAGAAAGAAAAACGAATGAATGAAGAACAAAAAAATAAGAAGTAGAAGAAGCACTCAACAAAGAAAGAAAGAAAGAAAGAAAGAAAGAAAGAAAGAAAGAAAGAAAGAAAGAAAGAAAAACGAATGAATGAAGAACAAAAAAAAAAAGAAAAGAAAGAATTAAAGAAAGAGAAAGAAAGAAAAAAAAAAAAAAAACTGAAAAGAAAAAAAAAAAAGAAGAAACAAAACAAAAAGAAAGAAAAGAAGAAAAAGAAAAAGAAAAATAAAAAAGAAAGAAAAACGAATGAATGAAAAAGAAAAGAAAGAAGAAGAAATAAAAGAAACAAAGACTGAAAAAAAAAAAAAACTTGTGAAAGAAAAGAAAAAAGAAAAAGGGAAGATAAAGATGTTATTTATTCATAACTAAATATTTCCATATGATTGAAGAACGTTACGTAAAGAATTTACTTGTTTCTTGCCGAATCCAGCTGCACAAATCACCAGAGGATAAAACAAAAACGAAAAAAGACAGAAAATATATGCAAATTTTATGGTCTTAACGTATAAAAGATGATGCAACAAGCAAAAGTCATCGAAGAAGAGGCGGAGCTGATGGGCGGCGTGGTGAAGACATCGACATTTATTTTATTTATACATTCATTCAGTTTTCTATTTGAAATGATCGAAATAGACTTTGTGGGATGGTGACATATGGTGGTCTTTCATGTAAGATAATTCGGACAGAAATATTGTGCCTGTATCTATACACACACACACACACACACACACACACATATATATATATATATATATATATATATATATACATACATATACATACATATATATATATATATATATATATATATATATATATGTATACATATATATATATATATATATATATATATATATATATATATATATATATATATACATATATATATATACATACATACATATATATATATATATATATATATATATATATATATATATATATATGTATATATATATATATATATATATATATATATATCTTGAGGAATGAGTAAGAACTGTACAGCGCTTTTTGGGATATAAAAACAAAAGTCCATATATCTATACATAAAATGTATGTAATAAGGAAACATTCGGCATATATTGACCGAGCAGCCATTATCGCCCTTTCTAGTATTCATGGTTATTTCCTTTCTAGCCTTTTGTTTCAAGTAGTGTGGAATGTCAACATCTTGATTAGATCGTTGTTTTCTATTCCGATTACATGTGATATACAATTGAGTTGTTATTGTTGTTGGAAGTCCTCAAGTGATGTGGTTTCTGTTATTTGGTACAGGTTTTGTATGTGGTTGAGAAGCCCCGGCCAACTAATTCGGAAAAAGGATGATCTTCACCCAAATGCTTCAAAACCGTGAGACTTTTGAACAGGTTTTGCACATTTTGTGTCTAGAAAAGAAAAAAACTTGTACGAACAAAAAAAAAATGAATAAAAAGCCTAATCGCAGAGTGTTTAACGAAACTTGTATACACACACACACACACACACACATATATATATATATATATATATATAAACCGCACATATGCGTGTGTAAGATACGCACCAACGAACACATATATATAAACCGCATATATGTGTGTGTAAGATACACACCCATGAATATATATATATAAATATGTACAGGTATATGTACGGGTATATATATATATGTATATTTTTTTTTCCCACCTATTCTTATTGTACATTTCTCTGTTTTAATTTTGAATCTCTCGTGGAAGCCCGAAGAGCGGGAGCGAAACCGGTTGCTTCCCACCCCCCTTGTTGTTGTATTTTTTTTTATTATTTAATTTGTTTTAATATGTCTTGTAATATTAAATTTTATACTTTTATTTCGATCATTAAATTTTTGTACCTACAAAAATATCTTTAAAAATATATATATATATATATATATATATATATATATATATATATAATATTTTTGATTAAAAATATGATTCCTTCGCTACATAAGAGTTCTCATGTTTCAAAAACGAGAGCCGAAACCATCCAAATAATTATTAAACTTAAGTTGAATTGAGGTGTTTCATCTTCAAGCGAAATTTTAGGAATCCTAAAATTTCGGCTCTCGTTTTTGAAACATGAGAACACTTACTAAGTGAAGGAATCATATTTTAAAACAAAAAATATTATTATAATATAAGCTCTACTTCTGTATGGAGCACTGTCTTCTTAAAAATAAAAAATACTAAGGAACTCCGGATTATGCACCTAACGTGTTTCTTTTCTATTTTTCTGCATATATATATATATATATTATATATATATATATATATATATATATATATATATATATATATATATATATATATATATATATATATATATATATATATATATATATATATATATATATATATATATATAGTGATATTCCACCACGGAATATGTGAGCGAGCGGCGCTATACTGATTTGCAATCTCTTCGTCACTGAGGACCGGTGGAACAGTTGGTATGATGTTTGCTTGACAATCTAACTGTCAGGGTTTCAATTCTGCTGTTGAGTCCCACATATAGGACGAAACGGCCGTCCAGTGCTTTCTGCATTCTGTTTAGGTTTCTTTCAGACTCGATGAATTACTTAAAATATATATATATATATAAACCGCATATATGTGTGTGTAAGATACGCACCAATGAACATATATATATATATATGAGCCGCATATATGCGTGTGCAAGATACGAATCCGCGAACATATATATATATTATAATTCTATCATATAGACAAAAACAGTTTCCTCACTACAAAGATGCAACTTCGTTTCGGTGCATTTCAGTTGCACCTCGACTGGTGAAAACCAAAAATGGTTATGAACAACTCTGCTTGATAAAATTATAATGAATAATTATTGCTCTATTATCGGTATTGAGCCCTCTTTTGAATTAATGCTGTGAACGTTAGAATTTATATATTATTTTCGGTCTCATTGCATCGGATATATATATATATATATATATGTTCCAGAAATAAGATGTACAGTGTTCATTTATTCATTTAAATCCGGCAAACAAGTCACTAAAAACAAATAAACAAATAGATTTGAATATTTTGATGTTACATGAATGACTCTGAACTTCATCTGTAGTGTTTACAAGCAATATCCGTGTCTGGAAAGAAAAGTTTTGAAATTGTTTTTTTTTCCGCTCTTTAGGTTAATATTCAGTAAACGCTAAGGAAGGAAGAAGAGAGAGAAAGAGAGAGAGAGGGGATCAGCCATGATGAAAATTATATTTCTAACCTCTTAAGGGAAACCTTTGCAAAGTCATCGCGATTTGTCTTTCAAATAAATTCGTAGTTCTATGATTGAGCAAATGCATCAATATTTGCACAATTGTTAATAAGTGTCGACCGAGATGTGTCCATCTTAATATTTACACACACGCGCACACACACACACACACACATATATATATATATATATGTGTGTGTGTGTGTGTGTGTGTGTGTATGTGTGTGTGTATATATATAAAAGTTCAGTTTCGTATCCAAACATAAACAAAATAAGTATCCAATGTAAGAGATTTTTTATTTATTAATCCGACCGATTTTTATCAGTTTAAATGTTATTATTTGTGGATACTTATATTTGGGTAGACGTTCCATTTATTTATTATTAACAGTATATTTATGTATTATTGCTTATTAGTTTGAATACTCAAGACATCATATTAAATTAAAAGATGCGCTCTTCGGTAGGGCTTGAACCTGTGTCCCTTAGGTCAGAAGGAAATGTGCCGTAACCAACTCGTCCACGGAGCAGCCTCGTCGATCAAGTGAATTTTTTCCTTTCTCGAATTCAAATATATCCTTTAAAAGCGACTTGTTCATTTATGCATTATTCCATACCATGTTTCCAATATCTATCAATTTCTGTTTCTTCGTCTGTTTATAGCTATCAATCTCTGCTTATATTGACATAACTCAAATTATTCATATCTGTGTGTCTATAAATCTCACTCTGCTCATATCTATCTATCTATCTATCTATCTATCTATCTATCTATCTATCTATCTCTGCCTTTCCATCTATCTATCTATCTATCTATCTATTTCCATCTATCTATCTATCTATCTATCTATCTATCTATCTATCTATCTATCTATCACAGTTTGACAACTTGTGCTACAGTCCTAAATAACTTGAAAATGTATTGTTATAGTGTTTTAATAAATAAAAAAAAAAGATTATTTTCTTTACCTAGGACGTTTATTTCTTTAATATCGATAAAATAGCGCGTTGTGAGCGCAGGTAATAAAACAGTGTTTGACTTAAGAATTCAATTTTGGGGACGCTATATCATAACTTAAGGCATGAAACTTACAAACGCCATGTTTTATTAATTTATATGTCTACACTGTTTATCTATAACATAGTTTTGTGCCATGCTTAAAAAAAAAAAGAAAAATTGTGAGATAAATGAACACTGAATTATACATATATATATATATATATATATATATATATATATATATATATATATATATATATATATATATATATAAAAACGAAGCTTAGTACTTTAATTCAATTTAATTCAAATAATTATATTGGAGTTTTCGGCTCTTGTTTTGAAACATGAGAACTCTTATGTAGTGTGTTGGAATCATGTTTTTAAATAAATAATTATATATATATATATATATATATATATATATATATATATATATAGATAGATAGATAGATAGATAGATAGATAGATAGATTTGTTCGTGGTCCGAGTAAATACCACGAATTAAAATGTTAATTTTCAAGAAAGATAATCTTTTCCCAAATGGATAATTGGCTCAACACAGTCTTCTTACTCCACATATCTCCTATATTTTGTCATAACTCGAGATGACGGGTATTTTTCTATCTCCCACCAACCTCATTAGGAAATGTTTGAGCTCGGTCTCTGTATTCAAATATTCAATTCAGGACCTCCCCTTTCTGAAAATTGGCGCAACACATTTATTTAACTGTCTGCAAATCTACGCTCGGCATGATAAATATATTTATATTATATATGCAAAGCAAAGATAAATAGCATAAAACCGAACAAATAAAGAATGAAAGCGATCAACTCAGATATATTTTATATCTTGCAATATTTACAGAAGATATGGGCAAACACCTTATTTTTTGGTGAGTAAATCTATCAAGACACCAGGGACATTTTGTTTGTTTTTGTGCTTTTTATTTAAGTGGGAGTGAATGGATATTCGGTTTTGGTTTCCCAACTCGTTGTATCGCAACTTTTTGATATTTTGTGAAGTGATTGATTGTTAAAAGTATGACTCGATTGCAATCCTTGACAAGCTTCGTGTGAAAACATATGTCGAGGAAATGTTTGTTTTTACAAACCCCTTCAGAGAGGCGACCTGGCGCGGCCATTGTTTGTAACTTAGCGATAGTTTACACTCGTATTAATAGCAAGTCTATTGGAATACGTAGGTCTTCAGGAATAAGAGATATGCAAAAGAATTGGGAATAGGGAGAGATAGAGAGAAAGCAATGAAGTGAAAAAAAGGGTTGCGTAAATACGCGGGAAATCTAATCTCCTTGAGGTTCTTTTCTTTTTCTTTTTCTTTATTAATTTGCCCTTTTATTTGTTTGTTTGTTTTTCATTCTTCTTCTTTTCCGTACTTGCTGTCTGGATTTTGTTAGACACATGCAATGGTTTTTTATTCAGAAATTATTTCTTCTTTTTTAATTATATTTTGCTATTTTTATTTCTTTTTTTCTCCCTGTCATCTCTTTCCCACTCTTTTAATCAGTCATTCTTTTTTCTCTTTCATTTCTGTCTTTCTTAACATACTTACTTTTTACTTCAATTTTTTCGTTTCTATTTAACGTTCTTCTCTCTACCATCTTTTTTCTTCATCTCTTTCAATCGTTTTTCTTTCTTTCTATCTTTCTTTCTTTCTTTCTTTGGCTTTTTCTTACTTTTCTGTATTTAATTTTTTTCATTTAGATTTAACTTTCTTCCTGTTATTATTTTTTTCTTCTTTCCTTCATTCAACAGTTCCTTTCTTCTGTCGTTCCCTCTTTCTTTTATTTTGTCTTTTATTTCTACCATTTTACTCTTCTTTTTTCATATTCTCTCATTTTCCTTTCTGTCTTTCATTAATAATTTACTTTCTTTCCCTCTTTCTTTCTTTTTCTATCTTTCTTTCCTTCTTTCTTTCTTTATATATATATATTTATTTATTTATTTAATCTTATGTAGCTATTACTATTTTGCATAGAAATGTTTTCTTCCTTTTTCTTAAACTTCGACGCACCTCCTTTCTCTCTCCGTTTTTCATTCTCAGTTTATTCATTTTTACAACCTTATTTGTCGTCCGTTCCTTCTTTCCTTTACTCTTTCTTTCTATGTTTTCCTTTCTTTCTTTCTTTCTTTATTTATTTATTTATTGTTTTCTAGCATTCTTTCTTTCATTCTTTCTTTCTTACCTTTTCTTTCCTTTTTATCGTTTTCCTCCTTTTCTTGTTTTCTTGCACTGCTTTCTTTTCTCACTAACTCTTTCATTTTACCTATATTTCATTCTTAACTGACACTCTATTTTTTTCCTTCTTTCCTTCAACTACGCCCTCCTTATTGTTCATTGATTAAGCTATTTCCCTCTTTCTCAATCATTCAAGGTTGGCCTTTTTTTTATCAGTTCTCCCTTCTCTTTCTCTCTCTCTCCCACCCTCTTCATTTTTTATTCCCACTTTTTATCACTCTCATCCATTATTATTTTTCTCCTTATATCATTTTTAAGCTACTCATTTATTTTCATTCACCCGTAGGTAACGGACGAAAGGAAATCCACCCTCCCTTTCCTTCCATTCATCTAGCCACCCAGTTTTCTCTGTCCGTTCCCGATTCTATTATTGTTGGTTTGTATTCCTTTATTCATGATAAACACATGTTTCCAGTTGGTACAGGAATCGGATAGAGTTTCAACACGATTATTGGAAGTCTGTCACTTCTAAGTTGAAGCATTTAAAAGCACACGAAATAACAAACGGTTGGTTCTTTTAAAACACTTTTGCCTACGGTCTCGATAACTTTTGAGCTGAGAGATCAAGACGAACCGTTGCTAGCTTCGTGGTGCCAAGAGTTACATATACCCCATTGTTACCAGAGATCAGCGTTCGAGCTCAATCCTTCAGATCTACAAATCAACAATTCGCCCTTGCATGGAGTATTGCTGCCATATATGGTCTGGGGCCCCTACTTTTTGAGTCGGGTTTCTTGATAAGATCCATAAGCGGATATGCAATATAATTGGCCCTGCTCTGGCATCTCGTCTACAGTTACTCTCTCAGAGACGCGCCGTCGCCTCTCTCTGTCTTTTTTTACAAATACTTTCATGGCAATTGCTCCGAGGAGCTGCATTTGCTGGTTCCCAGACTTCATGAGTTCAAGTGCCCTACGAGGCTGGCATCCCGATCTCACTCTTTCACTGTTGAAACTATTTAATGTAGCCGTCTCTTCTACTCCAATAGCTTCATATTTCGCACCTCTCGCCTGTGGAACTCCCTTCCCTATTCCTGTTTCCCTGAGAGCTATAATCTCCAACTATTCAAATGTAATGTCAATCGACATCTCCAGTTTCCTTGATCTATCCACTATCCCTCTCCCCAGCCTTTCCTGTATCATTCCTATTTGATCTTGCTCCAAATCTTCTGTAACCCCTTGCGTCTTAGTGGCTTCCCGCCTTGTTTGGGGTGAAATGCTTAAAAAATAAATAAATACCAGTATTTGTATACTGACAAGCCATTTCTAAATGAAGCATTGTCTTCAGACAATCTTCATATCACTAATTCCTTCTGTTTTTTCTTATTATTATTGCTTCGTGTGACACCGAAATCCGAGGGTGCATTGGAATAGCAAAATATGCCTTCCAAAAGCTAAGCAAAGTATTAAGAAACAAGAAAATTTCGCTAGAAACAAAACAAACAAAAAAAGAACGCTGAACTGCAATGCATATCAAAGCACGTATACATTGGATACTGGTCAATTTTCTCACAGATGAAGAAGAGACTTGAGGCAACAGAGATGTGGTTATACAGAAGGATGCAGAGAATGCTATGGACGGAATATGCTAGCAACAAAGAAGTCTGAGAAATGGAAACAAAAAGGAAATTGGGACGCAAAACGGGTTTGCAGACGACCTGACGGAAACATTGAGTAACCTATGAAAAGAGCTTATGTAAATGGAAGAGAGAACATAAAACGATTGTAGGAAGACAAGCATTGCTTAACGTTACAACGTATAGAAAGCTGTAGAGAGACATGAACGCCCCTATCCAGAAGGGTCGCCATAAAAAAACAGAAAAGGCTAAAAAGTGGTGTTCGTTACTCTCGAGAGACCATTGCTCTACGCCTAAGTTTTGACTGGTGGTTGTTAATCAGCATGCTATGGCTGTACGGACCCACACCGGAGAGACAGTCTCGACAGAATCGACTGCACTTGAAGACACTCTCCTCCAGTGTTACTCAGTTGCCTTCTTTCCATCGAGTCCGCTTTTCCTCAGCAGCAATCCTCAGTCCCTTTCCCTGCCACAGCTCTCTACGTAGTTCCTGCATCCAGCGAGAGCGATCTTTCACGATGTCCCTTCGTCTCTTGACATCTACGTCCAGACATCCATGAATCGAAGATGGGGTTGTCCTAGTGCTCTCTTGTCGGTGTTCAGTTCTCTGTATAGGAAGACTATAGGAATCCTCCTGTCTGACATATAACACACTCATAGGCGAGAGAAGAGGCTGGATATTTGGGCGTGGGTGAATTCAGTATTGGGGACTCGATTGGACCAATTGATGCTAAACTAAACTTAATAACTGTCAACTAACTAAATAACTATCTCTAACTCCAAACGTTGCCAACGATCTGAGTTCGAGCTCTGGTAAAAGTCAAAATGTTTAATGCTTAATTTTTTGATAGACAGATACACAGGCTAAGCCTACTTAGAAGATTGGCGTAACACAATCTTACTCGCTTCATTTTCACGCCATTTTGGCCTTGTATTCAGTTAAATTAAACTAAGTATATAACGAAAGATCAAGTGATATAAAAGAAACATTTTTTTCGAAAAGTGACTTTGTGTTCAAATTTAATAATAACGAATACTTATTCTCAATGTAAGAAACCCCTTAACATACTCGAAGGTTTAGTGTAAAATAGATTTCTTATTTCTATTTCACCTAATGTATTACTATAGTAAACTAACGTTCGTCGATATCAATACTGTATTGAAATTTCATACAGATCTATGAAAAAGGGAACCTTGTGCTAATAATGATTTCTTCTAACAAATATCTGTTCGAAAAACAACAAAAAAATAACTGATAAATAACCTTTTCAAGACTTCTGAGATATATCTATCCCAAAACTTCCATTTCTCTTTCTCTAAACGGCATGTCCATGCAAGACGTCGGTGATCATGTTATGTTTTAGCTGCATCTGTTTCTCCTCCAGCTATGGGTTAATGAGCAATCACTAAAATTATTATTATCTAAAAAGAATTCTTAAAACTAAAAAAAAAAATTCTGGCTTTAAATAACCTACTGTTGGTTGATCCACATAAATGACTGTGAGCTGTCTCTCTTTTTCATGATCTGGAGGAATACACAAGCAGCCTCGGTTGGTGAACGCATTGGCTTGGCTGCGGGGTTACTTTGAATACAACAGGACCCGAGCAAGAAGGACGTCAGATGTACTTTAACACTACAAAGGGTTGTTACGGAAACGAAGAATGAGTAACCTGGAAGGCAGAACTTGTCGCTCGTTGTTTCTGCAGACGAGGTTAATTTCTTCTTCGCCTCAGCAAACGTAAATTCGAGGAAAAGGAATACATCGTATTTTGGGTAAATAAATGTATAATTTATTTACATATATACAAAGCCAGCATACTGCTCGTTGCTGTTGTAAAAGGCGACAGAATGGGGAAGGAAGGAATAAAGAAAGAGAAAGAATGTTGGCCATGGCTGTCGGCTGATGTTTTGTGAAGACGGCCGCGGCGAAAGGATGAGATTTGAAAAGTATCGCGTTCAGTCTCAGTCTGTCTGTGGCGTTCTTGACCAACCTCTGCGTGTCGACATCTCAGGCGAGTTTCTCTCTCTCTCTCTTCTGCGGCTTTGAATCAAGGAATTTATATCCGTCGTATCGGCTCCAAATCACAATCTGTGTCTTTTAGCAGGAGTTATTTCTACTGGTCAATATATAAAGTTCATTTTATCATTTAATACTGAAAATGCGAAAACATGATGCGCAGAGACGTGTTTTCGCATTCTGCCTTGGGTCGTCGAGCAGTCAGCATCCGGTTTAGTGTAAGAATCACTTACAAAGACGTAGAAAACGAATAAATCAATCAAGATTCAAAATATTAATAATATTCCGGGAGTGCCATTTTCTTTCATGTAAATAAATGCAATACATTTTTTTTGGAAGGCACCTTTCCCGATCTTAATGCGTCTTCAGATTTTAGTGTCGCATTTTCCGTCTTCTGTTAAAACACTTACTTTCAAATATAAAGTCAAACAAGTAGTCACTCCGTTGAACACAGTTTGATTTTGTGCAAATTGGTGCGTCCTCAACAAAAAATGGTAAAACAAGAAACAAGTAGAATTTTACGTGAGTCTATCATAAATGGCTTCAAGTTTGAGAAGCAAACCAAGAATGGAATCGGTGCGAAAAACAAAGAAAGAGAGATAAAAGAACAAAGAAAGAAAGAAAAGAAAGTAAAGTAAAACAAAAAAAAAATCGAAGAAAGTAAAACCAATTTACTTTCTCTAGTCTTACAAAGTGAATTAACACAGCAATTTTTAAAGCAGTTCCAATAATGTCAACGATTTCAGGTATTAATCAGTACTCAAGTCCCAAAAGTAAATTATCATCCCCTTATCTGGTGTTCCCTTTACGAGTTTTTCTGGGAATCTGGGAAGCGTTACTCAAATAAAGGTTCTTCAAATTGTACATCTGGCAACCGCAAGAATAGATCAACTGATTGTAATCCTTGCTTCTATTATCTTATCAAAGACGTTTTTGTCCCTGATATTTTGAGTACGTTAGTTCCAACCATGATAGCCGATGTCCTGAAAGGACATGGCACATAAAAGAAGCTCAACTTAATGGCCCGAAAATGTAAATTAAATTGTCACCGGCTATTTCAAGTGGGCCTGATGTAAATGACCCCAGGTCAGTGAAGCGGACAAGTAAGAAGAGCGAGTCTAAAAGAGAGGGGATGATGAAATTCGATAAACACCGTAAAGGGAGAGAGAGTGTGTGTGTGTGTGTGTGTGTGTGTGTGTGAGAGAGAGAGAGAGAGAGAAATGAATAAAGAGGAAATTAAGGAGAAATGGGAGGAGCAAGTGTATAGGGTGAAGAAAGAAAGAAAGAAAGAAAGAAAGAAAGAAAGAAAGAAAGAAAGAAAAGAGAGAAAAGAAAGAGAGAGAGCGAGAAAAGAAAAAGAGAGAAAGAAAGAAAGAGAGAGAGAAAAAAGAAAGAGAGAGAGAGAGAGAAAAAAGATAGAGAGAGAAAGAAAAGAAAGAGAGAGAGCGAGAAAAGAAAGAGAGAGAGAGAGAAAAAAAAAGAGAGAAAGAAAATTGAAACTGATCTTACAGTTCCTTACTTTTAGAGTTATGTCTGTTTTCAAAGTTTAGAACTCCCTTGACGTCCAACAAGGAACTACCGAATTTAACGACATATGTGTCTTAAAAATTTGCCCAGAGTCTTATATGCGAAGTTGAGTCAGCCCTATGCCAATTTTCTTCCCAATCCCCAACGTTCACAACGACAGGTTAAAATTTTACCACTCAATAATATTATTCATCAAACATTATTATTATTATTATTATTATTATTGAGTTTGAAAATAGCACGTAAAGTGACGGTGGGGTACAAATATACGAAGCCAAATATACCCATCGTGAAAGGGTGTACTAGGTACGTACATCGAAGCCAAATGTACGGGACATGATAAGAGTTGAGATGTTTTGATAAAAGCAGCGCAAAGCCTTGTAACTGAGGGCTAGTTATAGACCTTCCGATAGTCGAGCCGTTCCCGCTTTGACGGTCTCCGATTGAGAGTATTCTCGAATATCAAGTACACTGGCAGTCGTATTCTTTAAAACTTAAAAATAACATCTAGACACTCGGCTATGATGCTCCCATATTACTCCTGCCCAAGAACAGAGATGCACAGTGCATTAGCACCCCAAGGGCACGTAACAAACTGCTTATCGTCAGGTAACTGGCAAACAAGTCTGTGGTACTTAAGGGGATGTTGAGTACTCTGAAACACTGGAAATGGGCAGCGTGTACTAGGACTGTGGAAAAAGAGCAGTGTGTACTCAGACTCGGTGGAACAAGGGCAATGAATACTCGGACTCAGTGGAAAAAGAGCAATGTGTACTTAGACTCGATAGAGCAAAGGCAAGGTGTACTCGAACCCAGTGGAAACAGGACAGTGTAAAAAATATTTAGAATTCGGCATTAAATAACCTACAGATGTTGATATGCCGCTAAACAAAATCAACCAACCAACAACCAAAAAAGAATTATAGTTTTAAATGTATTCAACAATGGACGATACGTTTAGTTTAGCCAATGAGGAAACGCACATATCAGTCACATGACCACGGAATCACTATAAAGTATAGTAAATTCGCTTAATTAAAAAAAAATTTGAATGTGGGGAAAAGTCATTGGCACTGATTCTTGAAAATTACCAGAAGCCAGTTTGAAAGCGCCCGATCACTATCAATGTTACAATATACTCTTTGAAGTTAGATATACGCATTCTTGACGTAAACAAGACAAGCTGCTAAAATATTAAAAAATATATCTCTCTCTGTCGGTTTTAATGAAACATGTGTCGATGAAAAACTGCTACTTTATACCCATGTATCTATAATTTGAGAGAAATGACGAGAGGTAACGGATTGAAATGTTTGATATCATTCTTTTCGTCTTTTTCCATATTTTCGATTTCCACCCCCGCATTTGTTTTTGTATTTTTGTTTTTGTTTTTTTTGTTTTAAAGAGGTGACATCTGACAAAAATAGACAAGTGACAATTATGGGTGACATATGCTCCGATTTCTGTCGTCAAAAATAATCCGACGGAGAGTCAGGCAATCTGTTCGAAGTGGGTGGCGAGAATAAAGATGCCTCTGCGATCAGTCTGTGTGGAGGGGTGTCAATCCACTGTTGGAATTTACGTATGGAACGCAAAATGTTTCCATTTCCAATTTCGTAAACATATTAGAAAATTTGTTTTTGTTTTTCGACAATAAATGACAGTGGAAACACTTGTTGGCAATTTGTATCTTTTTCTTGGGTTATAGTTTGTTTTTTTTTTGTTTTTTTATTATATTTGTTTTTAGTTTTTGTTATGAGATCATCAACTACTGTCAAGTGATAGCTCCCTAATCTACTACCCATAACTAGATCCAATTTGAAAATATTTTGGTTTGGGAGAAATTGAGGTATTTTAATGGTTTTATCTATGAATGGCATCTCGCCCGTTACCAAAATAAGAACATCAAAGACAGGGATGACTTCTAAAAAGCGATTTGTAGTAACAATACAAACAGCTACAACAACAATAATGATAATGTCATAAACCTCACGCGGAATCAGTCATCGAAGGCCATTATTCACTGGGACTTTATCACTCATACAGACAGATATCTATATAATACTAAAACTCTAATCGTGTATGTATGTATGTATGTTCCCGAGATTATGGACACATGGCCGAGTGGTTAGAACGTTCGATTTCTGACCATGAGACCCAGGTTCGAATCTCACTACAGGTTGACACAAGCCTTGTGAGTGAAATTGAGTAGATGGAACCCTTGGGTGCCGTCAATAGCTGTGCTAGCACGAAGACACAAGTCATCGTGACCGAGAGTTTGAGTGTGCTGGTGTTGTTAAGATTGTTGATCATTCTAGATAACACGCTCTCTCCCAAAAACTGTAACTAAAGTCTGTTCAGCATAGTTGCAGTATAAACCACAGGTTGTATCTGGGGTTTATTGAACAAACACAAATGTGACTGAGCGAGAGTCTTCAATAGGGATTGGCCAGCCGCCCTAGTGGCCACCTATTATGTTCCCAAGTTACAGCTGATATACGATACATAATGTCCCTACCAATTTAAAGGCATATTGTTTCGTGAATCACTGCTGAGTGCACTGACAAATTTCATTAAAATTAGATAAGAGGTCCTTGGGTTAGGGTTGTTTTTCGGGAGAGGTCGGCATTTTAAATAGGAAATTCAGTATTTGCTTTCAATACACATTCTTATATCAATCTGCGCATATAAATAAACACTGCATATTATATTCGAAATATGTGTGAAGAATAATAAACATTAATAATACAGTATAAGAACATTAATAAATAAATTTAAAAATACATAACATATATTTATACAATTCACTACACTACATTAGATTTTTTTATAAAGAAATATCATGGATGTTTGGTAACTACTTGATAGGTGAGAAGGCTATGTGTGTCATCTATATGGCTGGAAAATTGTATCACATGACTTGATAGTAAAAATAAATACATGTATGCTGGTTTACTGCCGTTACGTATTTTGAAAAAAAAATGAGGAAGAAACAGGTATGTATAATAAAAATATAATTATTATTTTGAAAATAATTACTTAGAAAAAAATGAAACTAATTGCACAAAAAGAAGGCATCCATACTTTAAATTATTTCAATAATTATGAATCTCTCAAAGCAGACGATAGTTGCTTTTTTTTTTTTTTTTTAGGAATGACATTCACCTTTGAAAATTATAATATGGTAACTAATAAAATTGGTATAAATTGTCACCTCGGAAGTACAATTGATTGAATGGAGAAGACTTTAGTATGATATTAGTTTTCAATTCCATTCTAAAAAAAAAATAAAGTTAACCTTTTCTTATTAATTTCTTTTTGCGTTTGATCTAATCAATCTTGTATAATGTGGGTAATAATAATTATTAATAATAACTTGCAGTGAAAATACAAATTAAAATAAGTGTAATTAATAATAAAATTGATAATATTGTTACTTCATCATTTTGTATCATGAACTACTTTTAAAAGGAACAAAACCGGTTTATGAGTAGTCTAATAACCAATAGACCTTATACAGTAGTAAAGAACTACAAGCTGATAGATATAATAGAGTTTGGGTTTATTTTGTTTTACGGCATATCAGCACCTTAATGAATTATTTAATGCCGACAAATTTTTTAGAAAAGATTCGTATGAATAGAATATATATATTTTTTATATTTTTATAAGAAAACAGTTTGTAGGAGATCAAGTTTCATTGACATTGAAATGTACCACAGAGTATTTTGCTTATTGGAAATTTCACATGATCTTTTTTCGAAAGATCGTATCTGCCCGAGGCGTATCTTAACGTAAACAAATGACAACATATATTATGAAATTGACTAAATTCGAGAAAAGATCGTGGAAAATTTGTTGTTTAAAAACAGTAATTTCACTTTGCTAACCAGACGCTTCCTCTGTAGCTAAAAGGTATAGCACGTCAGGCCAAATGACGATTCCGTGTAGGATACAGGTTTCAAACCAGGTTTTCTTTTGATTAGTTTCACGTGATTTACTACGTGATTTTCTACGTGATTTCAGATCCAACATTTTTTCAGATAAGAAATCTAATCAGTGAAACACCCTTTGAGTTTTTCAGCTACGAAGAGAACAGGTTAAAATCGTTTTGTCTCAGCCCCACTATGTCTTCCCAACTGAGCAATGGTGAGAGGAAAAGATCATTCAGGTCTTCAGTAATGGTACCAATATTCATACACTGGCTTCCATCTTCAAAGTCCATTCAAGTACCATCAAGGGAATGATGAATAAGTTTTTTTTTAATAAAGAGATGTAGAGAGAAAAACAAGATCAGGAGGTCACAACAGTATTTCAACTTAAAGCTAAATACATTCTTATTGTTCAAAGTAAAATGCAATAGTTTTAGAAAAACTACGAAGAATTCCAGTAAGATATATTTAATCATTTCTAATATACAAAGGTTCAAAGCTTAATCTAACAATTGGACAAATTTGCTGTTACACGATTTGGACAGTTTTGCTGTTACAACCGGTATATGTAATTTTAAACTCTAAGATAGATAGATAGATAGATACGAACAGAAGGTATGTAGGTAGGTGGGTAGGTTGGTGCGCAGACAATTAATTTGGGCGATCCCTGGGCACCAGCTAAAATAAAAGGGAAAATCAAACAATAGTTTCATCGATCCTGTACGAAATATATAGTTTTGGGAAATTCTAAGAATGCGACACGTTCCTCTTTCTCAATATCCGAAACTTGCAGATAAAAAACACCTAAGCTTAAGATTATATTACAAAAAAATTATTGTATAATCATAACACTTCCATTTTAAAGAATTTTGCTTCAAGAATCAGTGATTAAAAGGCGTTTTTGAACTTGATTTGTAAAGCTGGCGGGCAGATCAATGGTTTGAAAGCCTGAAGGTTCAAGGTTTAATCCTTGACACACGATAGATTTTCATTAAAACTATTCAATTACAAAATAATGAAGCAGGCTTGAACAGGGAAATAGCTTCGGGTTGTGTACATTCCTGTCGGTTAAATATTCTCCATCGCCCTTGGGAAATTAACCTTCTGCTCTGCCTATAGAGAAGGACTGTCACAATTGAAAAATCTAAATTTACGTCAAAAGACAATAATAATCTATATTTAAAACAGTTTTTTTCTACTAATGGAATTTCATTCGATTTGAAGTTATAAATGCATTTGTGTATAATATCTACTGGAAAATTCCGTGGTGTGTTTTTTTGTTTTTTTTTAAATTGGTACAGATCACGCGATGATTTTTATTTTTAAACTACAAAAAACATTACGATATTTAGTTTTAAACAATGTTTTCTGCTTTTGTGACATTAGTACAATTACATGAAAAAAAACAGCATGCAAAGGGTGTTCCAATAACTTGGACCGATTTTAAATGTGAATTAAGTTTAGGCGTCTAATGATTTCTTTTTCTTTTTCTTTTAGATTTGGCGAACATTTGGGCGATATTATTTTCCATACATAATTGCCATGACTTAAATAACATGATCCAATAGAGAAATAAATAAATTTTCACCAATAACACTGATTTATTTACTGCTGACTTTGATCCGTCTTAATGAAACACCCTTTATTTCATTCTCAATATATTCAACAAAGCAAAACCTATATGAACATTAAATTTTTAAAATGCGTGGGTCGGTCATAGAATAAGCATTAGTCCAGATCCCTATTTCTTTGTTTTTTTCTGTGGTTTGGCCATGAAAAGCAAACGAATATATTTATAGTTAAAATCAATTGTGTCAAGTACTTGTTGATTATCACCATCCGTAGAGCAATTGTCATTTATATATGTATGAATACATATTTGTAATGATGCACCTTTACAATAATGTTCACTCTGTACGATGCTCAAGAATCATTCGAGGTATAGTGTTACAGAGTACGAATCAACACCCCTAAGCAAGGTGATAATGTCACCAAGAGGCAAGGTGCCACCAGGAATGAAAGAGAAGGAAAGGCTTTAGAGAATACCGGAAATCCAGTCCTAAACAGTAAACAAGGGATAAAATTCTCCTCCTGATCAAAAGACCGGAGAGGAGTGTATCACGGGGACCATACTAATCTTGAATTCGTCAGCCACGTGGAATTCCTCATCTTGGAATTGCTGATTGTCAGGGCCTTATCATTCATCGAATTGACTAATATGAGAACCACAAAACCCACGGTATTGCCGACCGTATGAACTTCAAAATCAACGGAATTGCCGACCATGTGAATCTCAAAATCCACAGAATTGCCGATCGTGTGAATCTCAAAATCTACGGAATTGCCGACCGTGTGAACCTCAAAATCCACGGAATCGTGTGAACCACAAAATCCACGTAATTTCCGACTGTGTGAACCCCAAAATCTAAGGAATTGCCGATCGTGTGAATCTCAAAATCCACGTAATTGCCGACTGTGTGAACCTCAAAATCCACGGAATTGCCGACCGTGTGAACATCAAAATCCACGGAATCGTGTAAACCTCAAAATCTACGGAATTGCCAACCGTGAAAATTTTAACATCTACGAAACACCCAAACGTGAGAACACCAACATCTACATAATTTCCGACTGAGAGAACCTCAACATCCATGGAATTGCCACGCGTGAAAACCACAACTACGGAATTTCTGCTCAGGAGAACCTAAATATTAACGGAATTGTTGACCGTGAGAACCCCAACATCCACGTAAGTATCGACAGTTAGAACCACAACATCTACGGAATTGCCGACCGCGAGAACCTCAGCATCCACGGATTTTCTGACTGTGAGAACATCAGTATCCACGAAATTGCCGGCCGTGAGAGCATCAAACTCCACAGAATTTCTAACCGACAGAACCTCAACATCCATGAAATTGCCGGTCGTGAGAGCATGAACATGTAAAAAATTTTGAAATGTGTGAACCTCAACATCCACAGAATTGCCGAGCGTGTGAATCTCAAAATCCACAGAATTGCCGATCGTGTGAATCTCAACATCTACGAAATTGCCGACTGTGTGAACCTCAAAATCCACGGAATCGTGTGAACCAAAAAATCTACGTAATTGCCGACTGTGTGAGCCTCAAAATCCACGGAATTGCCGACCGTGTGAACATCAAAATCCTCGGAATCGTGTAAACCTCAAAATCCACGGAATTACCAGCCGTGTGAACCCCAAAATCTAAGGAATTGCCGACCATGTGAATTTCAAAAGCCACAGAATTGCCGATCGTGTGAATCTCAAAATCTACGGAATTGTCAACCGTGTGAACACCAAAATCCACGGAATCGTATGAACCACAAAATCCAAGTAAATGCCGACTGTGAGAACATCAGTATCCACGATATTGCCGGCCGTGAGAGCATCAACCTCTACAGAATTTCTAACCGACAGAACCTCAACATCCACGAAATTGCCGGTCGTGAGAGCATCAACGTGTAAAGAATTTCGAAATGTGTGAACCTCAACATCCACAGAATTGCCGAGCGTGAGAACCTCAACAGAGAGAAAAAATTGTATGTATTGGCCATTTTCCAAATACATATATATATATATATATATATATATATATATATATATATATATATATTATTGCTTCAAACGTTATGGGTGGGTCGAATTAAAAATAAATCTATTATCTTTTACAATTCTTTTACCAATTAGCGCATAAATTACGTCAAAATTAACATAAAAATAACGAAAAATGTGAAAAATCCACAGTTAGCAACTAAAAACTCTTTTCGGGTGAACCAAACAATTGCGAAAAACGAAATTCAGTACTTGAGGTGCTGAATATAAAATCTATCAGCCAAGTGACAAATTTTATTTGCTAATTATATATATATATATATATATATATATATATATATATATATATATATATATATATATATATAACTAATCACAAGCTTCTGAAACACGCATTTCAGAGAATTCGTTTCTGTTTTGATAAAAGTATTTTGAAAAACAAGAAATAAAGAAGAAATTAATTTAGAATTATATTTTAAGTGAAAAAGATGGATTAGCGGTTTAGAATGAAAA
>CAHIKZ030002024.1:670000-697500 GCA_903632075.3 Acanthosepion pharaonis
TCTCCAGATCGTGAGCCCCGTTCAGACAACACACTCCTAACACTTCTGCCTGCGATAAAGAAATAGATAATGGCCTTATTTCAAATCAGCTCTTTCCCCCACTTCGTAATAAGAATCAAAGAAGACTTAAAAATTGGGCAGGCTTACAGGAAGGAAATGATAAGCTTTTTTCAGATTTTTAAATTGGCGCAAATTACACATAATTCATTCTTTGAATACCACGAGAGGAAACAATGGCAAAGGATTAGTAAAGTAGGGGTTATATATATATATATATATATATATATATATATATATATATATATATATATATTACATACAGGTGTTGTTCCGAAAGTAATGCCTCTTGTTTTATTATGTGAGCCGACGACATCAATGACATATATTGGTGGTATAACAGTAAAGGGTAAAGGCAGTGAACCGCCATTTTGTATTTGGCTCTGTTACAAATAGCTGTCTGAGGAATTGGCGCCTAGTATGAAAAAGAATACGGTGCAGTGATGTGTCATTGGATTCCCCCGTGTGGGAAAAATTATACTAATTAACATTAATTGAAGCTTCATGAACATTTAAGAAGACCAAACATTGGATGTGAGCACAGTTAGGCGCCGGGTAATGGAATTTGTATTGTAGTGACTGTGTAGAAAATAGTACTTTGGAGACAGAAACTTACTCTATCCCAAGTTGTTATTGTGATGCAATTGTAGTTTCTGGGAAATAAATAGGAGCATCCTTAGGTGTAATATGAATTGGAATACAATAGGATATATATATATATATATATATATATATATATATATATAATCCTTATTGTATTCCAATTCATATATATATATATATATATATATATATATATATATATATATATATATTGTCCATTTCGGATTTCTTAACTGAATATGTAAGTTTTATCACTGTGTATCTATAGTGATGTGAATTTTTTTTAATTTTATTTTCCAAATACGGTCAGCACGTTGTAATCGTGTTCATAGATGATGTTATTTGTAGAAGCACCTCTTATTCTTAAAAATCCTCAAACATTTTCTTTATACACAACGTTTTTTTTTTCTTTTATTCTAACCTGAAGAAGTTGAATCTAACACACATCGGCGAAGGCAACGTTAAAAGATTTTCTACTTTGACACACTATCTCCACACACATAATATTACTCTTATTGTTAAATTTTCTGACGTTATTAAAATGCATACTCGTATTTGAAACAGACGCCTTATTTTTATATTTATTGTAAATAAATATAAAATATTTATTGTAAGCCCTGTGCTTTCGAGAAAACTTAATAAAAAAAAATTAGACGATTTCCTCAAAGATGAAGAGACTCGAGACGACGGAGATGTGGTTCTACAGAAGGATGCTAAGGATATCTTGGACGGAGCGTGTGAGCAGCGATGAAGTCTTAGAGAGGATGCAAACAAGAAGAAGGCTTATACTTAACATCAGGAAGAATCAGCTGAAGTTTCTGGGACACATAATGAGGAAGGAGGGCCTAGAGAATCTGATACTCACAGGTCGAATAGAGGAAAAGAGAGACAAGGGTAAACAACGCATGACATACCTAGCCATTGACAGAACATGATCCAGTGGAGATAGCAGAGAGAAGGAACTTGTTGAGAGCTGCAAGGGAGAGAGGGAGAGCCATGATCGCCAACGGCCTGAAAGGACATGGCTCATAAAAAGAAAGAATATAAATAAATATACATATATAGAGAGAAACATATATATATATTTAAATATATATATATATATATATATATATATATATATATATATATAAATTATATATATATATATATATATATATATATAGAGAGAGAGGAGATAAAGAGAGAAAGAGAATATATATATATATATATATATATATATATATATATAATTGGATATTGGTCAACACTCAGAGGCAACAGGCTGGTTCATGCAAGACGCAATCTTCAGGCCGCGAGTCTGACGATTGCACCTAGCATAAAACAACCTGTCGCCTCTGAGTGTTGACTTCAATGTTCACTTTTATATTTACATACGCTCTATCTCTGATATTGAGCACTTTATCCCATAAATATAGCCCGCTTTAAAACTATATTTCTTCATATATATATATATATATATATATACAAGGAGTGCGGAAAATTTTTTCTTCCTCTTTGTCATACATATATATATATATGTTTAAGGGGTAATGAAAATTTCACAAAGTTTGACGAAATGTATGTGTGTGTGTTTGTGTGTGAGAGAGAGAGAGAGACAGACAGACAGACAGACAGACAGAAACAGAGACAGAGAAAACGGAAGTAAGAATATGAGGCTAAGAAATGCAAACAAAAAGTAAGGTAGAAAAACACATTTTAAATCTGCTCATAACTATTTATCAGAAACTTTGATATTAAAAATATTGATAAATTTGAGAAAATCTGGTGAAAATTACAACAATAATAATAATCTCTCCAGAAGAACCCATCTTGCACATTTATAAGTCTACCATTCTTCCATGATTAGAATATTGCTGCCACAAATGGCCTGTATAGCTCGCCGTTCTTATTCGAGGATACCTGTCTACTAGCCAATCCTTATTGCTGACACTTGCTCAAGCGCATTTGTGTTGATCAACTATAGAAAAGAGCGTATTATCTAGCATCTACCCAATTTCACTCACAAGACTCGCTGGGATCGACCCCTCCAGTCCGATAACATCAGGAAATCTCCTTCCTGACACATCAATCCAGTTGAAATTCGAACCCGGGTCTCATGGTCAGAGTGCGAACGTTCTAACCACTCGGTCACGTGTACCCATAACATATGATCTAGTGCTTATATATTTAAAGATTCTTGATAAAATCCGAAGAAGGATCTGCAATGTTATTTAACTTAACCTGGCATCCCGACTTCAGTCACTTTCCCACTGCCGTAATGTAACTTCCCTGTGCTTATTCTATGAATATTTTAATGGTAATTGTTCCGATTAACTTTGCTCTATGAGACTTAGACTTTATGAATTTAAACTTTAAATTGGCGGCAAGGTGTCATCATTTTACAGTTGAATTGGTTAGATGTAACCGAAACATTTTCTTCTTTATGTCCTTTTTCTAATTCCTTCTACCAGAGTTTCTTTAGAAGTACTATCCCATAATAATCAACAGTAATTTAGTGTATGAAATGTGTATGCAAATGTAACAATTATGGGATATATATCTCTTGCTCTTCCAGCCTTCTCTTGTTTCTCCTTAATTTCCAGCCAACTTTAATCGTTAAAAATTTAAATGCAATGTCAATCGTTATCTTCTGTCTTCTTGATTCCTCTTCTTTCATTGTTGTCTTTCCTTAATAATGTTTTACTTTTTCTTATTCTTTCACACTCAGTAACCCCCTTGTACCGTAGTGGATTTATTGCCTTTCTTTGGAGTGAAATGATTAAAACAAAAATAAATAGTAAAAACACAACGCTCGAAATGGAAGATAAATTTGGGAGTCTGGCAATTTTATTGGTCAAGGTTTTTGTGACAATAATTGTGAACAAGGATCAACAAACAGTGAAGAACAAGGAAGAAATTGTCTCTCTGCAATTTGTTTACTATCTTTCTCAGATAACAAGTTGATAGATGAAATAAACTTACGAGAATGGAAAGAATGGAGAAGAAGGTCAGGCAAATTAAAAAAAAAAAAGAAAGTAAAACGAAAAAAAAAATGCTGTAACGGAAATAAAAAGCCTGGAGAAAATGAATAAAAAACAAAAAGTAATAAAAGTAAAAGTGGATTGTTTGAAAGGCTCGCTTTTAGATAAGGAAAAAATTTAGTGACCATACGTGATGTTAGTACATTTTTCAGGGAGGGTGTGGATAAATGTTTGTGTCTGTTGATACAGTGCCGCAGAATGTCAGATGACTTAGGAGGCTGAAGAAGATGAGAATATATTAATGGGTGTAAGTGGCTTGAGAGAGAAAGAGTGAGAACAAGATTGTACGTGCGTGTGTGTGTGTGTATGTATGTGTGTGTTGGCGATCTCTCTTCTTGTCTTTATCTGCTATACCCCCTTTAGAACGTAAACCATCCATGCTCCTGTACAGCTTCCCTGCCTTTTCTTACTCCCAGCAATTCTTGCTCTTCTTATATAACCCCGCTTTTCTTTTTATGATACATGTTCATCCACTTTGAATCGCGAAAAGACAGTTAAGTTTTCTAAGGAACGTAATGAGGAAAGAGAGCCTAGAAAATTTAACACTCACTGCGTTTATTTAAGGTAAGAGGAAAAATAGCGTAAATCCAATAAGCGTGTGTAAAATGGTTGGCAGGAAAAGGGATTAACAGAGCTGATTAAAAGCAAACTTTACTAGGAACTACAAAGAACAGGAAGTTGTAGGAAGGCATGATCGCAAACACCCTGATGGAAACGACGCATATAATATATATATATATATATATATATATATATAGAGAGAGAGAGAGAGAGAGATAATATTAGTGGAAAATATACATACATATGCAAAATATATAAATACCCATACATGTATATTTTTATAAAAAAAAAAAATTCCAAGAGGAAGAATCCAGGTAGAACTCAATGTCTAGGACAGAGTAAGGATATAATAAAAAGGCTTAAACACTAATATTCCATGGTCATAATTTATTCCATTGGAATCGTAAATACGATCCAATTCATCAGACCTACAAATTCAAAAAGACAACAGAAAAAAACCAACTCCGGAAATAAAAACAGAATTTAGAGAGAGTGTAAGTCCTGGATATGACGATAAACTACAGTGTAACCTGGATATAAGAGAGTTGTCGGGACCGGAGAAGTCTCTTATATCCGGGTTTCTCTTATATCCGGGTTTGGTCTATTTTGTTTAGGTAAGTATGGGGACACTTTAGGATCAGAGAAAATCTATCTTATATCCGGGTTTCTCTTATATCCGGGTCTCTTATATCCAGGTTACACTGTACATCCGTGTCAATAAACTACGTCCAACAGCAAGGCCTCTGATCAGGGGGTTTTGAGGAGCGTGGAACCACCTCTTAATTGTTGGTGTTCCCAGGTCCACCCTGACCCGTGGAGGTAATATCTGTTAGGGTCTCAGCTATGGGCAAATAGTTAACCCCCAAACTGGGGTCAAAACTCTATGAAAGTGTGAAAATAGGTTTTAATACCAGAAATACCTTGTAAAAAATTATTACCAGCAATAAATTTTTGAAAAAATAATTATTACCAGCAATACATTTTTGAAAAAAAATATTACGAGCGATACATTTTTTTAAGAAAAAATATTACAACTAGATTTTTTTAAGAAAAAAATATTACCAGCAACAAAATAAAATAACACATTAAATAACACGTTGAGATTGATATGACGTAAAACATTGAGATTGATATGACGTAAAACGAAACAAACCAATAACCCATTGAGATTGATATGACGTAAAACAAAACAAACCAAACCATTTGCTCCAATCCAAATTATCATTTAAATCATTCCCTTGAGAATGTGTCCTGCGAATGTCAAATTCTACAAGACTTTTTTTTTTTCGTTTTTGTAATGCCGTGTGCCTTCAGGACATAGGCGATCATAACACTCCGTACAAATCCCTTTTCTTTATTTTATGTGAACTGAGGGAACTCTGTAGAAAAGATAGTGAAACAGAGTCATGTTGCCTTCTCGACGTTTTTAAATGTAGAATACTTATTTCTCCCACCTGTCAGCCAAGAATCTCTTATTTAACCCATAGCTGAGAGGTAGATTAATGTCTTTTTGCTATGAGAATTAGTGAAATGAAGAACGCATCAGGCGAGGATAGAACTTGAACTCGGATTTCCGATTCCATTTTCCGCGTCGATAACCGTTACAGTACACTCTTCACACACCCTCTTTCTTGATTATGTGTCCCAAAGAAACCGTGGCTAACAATCAGAAAGAAACAGCTGAAACATTTGGAACGCATTTCTTTCTTCATTATGCGCGTCAGCTGTCTCTTTTTCTGGTTTTTTTTTGGGGGTGGGGGTAGCAACAGTTTCTTTGTCGCAGTTCTTCTGAAAGCGTCTTCGTTTATCACATGTTATGCCTAGCTTGTAATATGTTAGTGCTTGTATGTGAGGAACGGTCTTCGTGCGTCTGTGTTGGCACGTTCGAAGCGGAGTCTGTGTGCCTGTTTGTTTCTCAGATAGAAAGTCCAGTGATCTAAACAAAGAATCTTTCTGTATTCGAAAGAAAGATAGAGAGATGAAAGGATAAAGATATTTTTGCAGAATAGTGAATTGTAAGTATGAAAGAGATTACATATGTTTGTATTCTGAAGAAGAAGGCACTCAAAGATTGAGAGAAAGAGCACATGGGAGTGAGAGATCTGTTTGAGCAATAAAGAGAGTGAGTGTGTGTCGTTTTAAATGGTTGTTTTTGAAAGATGCTGCATGCGTTTTTTTGCTGATGTTTCTTTATAACAGTAATGTTCGTCTTTTATAAGCCTCGAGAGCCACTCGAGGTAGAGGGTTACAGATTAAGAAGCATAGTTTATGCGGATATTTTTCAAGCATTTCACACCAAGCAGAGCGGGGGTACCACTAGTACGCAAGAGGTTACAGAGAGGGAAAGTAAGAGAAAAAGATTGAGGAAAAGATAAAAAGAAGAACAGGGATCAAGGCATCAGAAGATATTAATTGAAGTTACATTTAAATTTTTTGAAGATTGTAGTTATCATGGAAGTAAGTAAGAGGAAGGGAGTTCCACTGTCAGGAAGAGTGAGAGAAGAAGCTGTTAGAGTAGAAGTGGCAGTTACATTTAACTATTTCAACAGTAAAAGAGTGGGACCTAGATGCCAACCTAGTAGTAAACTTAAATTCAAGCAATCAGGGCACCTGAGAAAATAGCTCATCAGAACAGCTCCGATGAAAATATTTGTAGAAAAGACAGAGGGAAGTCACATCACGTCTGTGGGATAGTGACTGGAGTTGAAATGCAAAGTCAGGACTGATCACATTGCAGATCTGTCTTTGGATTTTATCAAGATGAAATAGCAGGGGATGAACAGCAGGGGGTCTGGACCATATATGGCAACAGTATTCAATGCATGGATGAATGGTAGATTTGTAGATTTGATGCACTCAGATGAGAAAAAACTTCTGGCATGACAAAGAGAACCAACTTTCCTTGCAGTAGATGCAGCTATTGATTCAATGTAGTTGTTCTACCTCAAGTCAGTTGAAAACGTGAGGCCAAGAAAGCACAGTGAGACACTCTTGTGAAGTTGAGCATCAACCATGCTGACAGGGGACATGGAAGTTTTTCTATAGTGATTAAATGAGAGCAGTTTTGCTTTGGAGGCATTCAAATTTACAAGCCATTTTCTGCCCCAGTTAACCACTGCTTGGAGGTCATTTTTGAGACCAGCAACCAGGTTAACTTTGTCAACATTGCCGGATTTACTACTGATACAGGAATGAATGGTAGTTTTGTCTGCATAGATGCCTACTTGAGAACTGATGACATCAGGAAGATGATCGGTGAAGATCAGAAAGAGTGTAGGACCCAGGATAGAGCCTTGGAGAACACCAGCATTATGTGGGGAAATTAACAGTTAATCTTAGACTTGAACAGGATTGTAGTGAGTTGAAAAGAATCCTCTTGGGAGTTGATTCCACAAAGCAACAATTTGTTGGGATAATCTGCCCAAGTGGTACTTACGTCTCACCAACGGATTACGAAGGGTGGTGTTGTGGAGTGGTTTCACAGTGGAGGCTTGTATTTGTACTAAGTTGGTCCTAAAATAGGTTCGGCGTACAAAATGTTAGGAAATTGATATAATAGGTAATGATGCAGAGAAATCTAGTTGTGGTCGCTGATACTTTAGTATCCGACTAATGGTCGTCTGGCATCAACTGACTGCCCGAACCACGGAGCGACTTAGCGACTGACTCATTACTCTTACTACTCCTACTTATTATAGGTGGGAGAGTCTATTAACTATAGAATAGGTGTGTTCCACTATAACAGGTGGTTTGATACAATGTACATAGCATGCTGGGTTTCAGCCGTGGAGGTTAGAATTGGTGAAACTAAGGAATGTAGTACAGCTGAGCACATCCCATGGATTAGAGCAATAGAGCAGTGAGAGGCTTACAATGTTTCATCTCTGAGAAAAGGTTTGTAGGCTGGAAAATAATTTGTCACTGAAAAGGATGAGAATACGTTTTTGGACTCTATCGAGACTGGAAAGTGAAGACTGGGTATTCCTTGCCCATATATGGCAACGATACGCCATTTTAGGCTTGATCTGGTTCTTGTAAATGTAGAGAATAGCACAAGGGATCAAGTATTCAATGAAGACGCACAGGGAACAGACCATTTTTCCAGCATCTTTAGTGATGGATTTTATCTATGAGCTTCCATTTGAGGTCTGGATTGAGTTTAAGTCCCAATAGTTGCTCAAGGCACATTGCCTCCTTGAGAGAACATCCTTTCATTGCGATTAGCTGATAGTACAAAATGTATAAAAAAAATTAAAAAAAACAAATTGGGAACAGTATTTAGTATTTGAGAATACCAAATTGTACAAATGCGAGTGTGAGAGAGCCACTTTCCAAATTGTCTCAACAATTGAATTATATCTTATTCTGGATGCTAGCACATTTTGATTGTGAGATTCTTCAGCCCCTAGCAGGCACATAATCCAGAAGAAAAGATTTAAAAATATTTAAGAAAAATAAAACAGAAAAGCTGATTTGGTTTGGTTTATTTTGTTTTATGGCATATCGAATTCTATGGGTTATTTAGTGCCAATAAGGCTTTTAGAATAAGTTTGTATGAATAGAAAACGTATTCTTTGTAAGAAATCTTTTGTGGATCAGATTTCATTGACATATTTTTGTAAAGACTGTTTTTGCTGAGAATCAAATTGGTAATATTTTTTTCCAAGGATGTGTTGCTGGTATTTTTACTATAGAAATCTATTTTTATACTTTCATAGTGTTTTCACCCCATAGCTATTTTCCCATAGCTGGGACCCTAACAGCTGCTAACACTCTGAGTCAGGATAGACCTGAGAACAACAGCAATTAAGAGGTGGTTCTGAAAAACCTTCAGATCAGAGGCCTTGCTGCCGGATGTAGTTTATCATCATACCCAGGATGCAGAATAGTTGAGGATACATTAAGAAGCATTCATATCTTTTTTATTATGAATTATATACATGATAAAAGCTAATGAATAAGTTGTCCAAAATGCTGTAGAAACAACATGAAAAATATCTGCCACTGTTGGCAGTGACTAGAATAGAATGATTACATCTCTTGTTATAAGATCTCTTCAGAAAATTAGCCACACTCCAGTTCATATTCAAGTATAAACTCAACCCATACTTAACTCTCAACTCAAATATAAACCTGACCAATACTTACTTATGGATTCAACCAATGTTTACCAAGAGACTCAAGTATAAACCTGACCAATGTGTACCTATTGCCTCAAGTATAAATATGAAGAATGTTTACCAATCACCTCAAGTATAAACCTAACAAAAATTTACCTATAAACTCAAGTATATACCTGACCAATGTGTACCTATTGCCTCAAGTATAAATATGAAGAATATTTACCAATCACCTCAAGTATAAACCTAACAAAAATCTACCTATAAACTCAAGTATATACCTGACCAAACTCTGCCTAAAGATTCGGCTATAACCCCAACCAATATTTACTTATAATCTCACATAAAAATCTGGCCCATGTTTACCTATAGGCTCAAATATAAACCTGAGCAATGTTTACCTATAGCCTCAAGTATAAACCTGACCAATGTTTACCTATAGCCTCAAGTATAAACCTGACAAATATTTTCCTATAGGCTCATGTATAAACCTGACTAATGTTTACCTATAGACAAGTACAATTACCATGAAAATATTTATAGAAAAGGCACAGGGATTCTACATTATGGCAGTGTGAACATGACTGAAGATGAGATGCCATGTCAGTACCAATATCATTGTAGATTCCTTTAAATTTTATGTATCTTCCTGGGAGAGAGAAAAATCTCTGTGAAGAGGAAACAAAGAAAATTATCATTGACAAAGCTTATATGAGAAAGAAATCTCCACTTGTATCTGCATATTTGATTAGGTGTGAGTGCGTATGTGAGTAAGAAAAAAAGAAATAAGTGGATGCTCTGGTAAATGTGTTTATTTATAATCAAACATTTTAATATCAGAAGGTGCTGAAAGGTAAAGTTCTTGGTCAAAGCAAAAAATCTCTCTTTCTCAACACACACAAAAGTTTATGTTATTTGGTCATTTGACTAGATACTGTCAAATATGTCAGCTTGAGCTTTTCAGACCCCCCTCATACAAATATGTAAGCAGAACTAAAAGGATTGCCTAGGCACCCTGATGCAAAGTTTCAGTAACACTTACACTGTAGGTTAACAATCTCAGATAAGGAGACAGTCACTGTAGCAATGGTTAATGTCAGCAGCGCTGTCAAGATTGTGCCTTCAACTGATTCAAATTCTTGGAGTTACCACACAAGAAGAAAAGAGATACCAACAGATGTATATCAGTAAGTAAATACTGAGACATATACACACATTATATAGAATATATACACATAGACATATTTCTAAAGAATTAAAGTCCTAGGTATGATGATATACTAAAAACAAGAGCAAGGAGATTGGAGGTTTTGATGAGCTGTTAATTGTTGTTGTACTCAGATCCACCCTAACCCAGGGTGGTATCACCTATTAGGGTACCCCCAAACAAAAGACTATGAAAGTATAAAAATAAATTTCATAGTAAAAATACCAGCGATACATTTTATATAAAAATGGACCAACAATCAGTAAGCTATGTGCCATAAGTGTTACCTGCTTAGGCAATTATATATCTTTTGATACATGAATGACGAGACTATAACTGGGAGGAGAAGAAGAGGATTCAGACCTTTCCCAATTGTATTAGCACGTAAGTGAATGTAACAGATTCGACATGAATTTGAACTCAGCTCTCTGAAAATTCAGCAGGGGTCCCCTCAGAATTCTTAAAATATATTTTCTGTATGAGTACCACTTGTTTCTTTTAGATTTGATGATAAATTTCATGCTAAAACGGTTGTATCTTTAATGATAATGATGTTGTCAGGAGTTAATTTAAATTATTTTTGTTTCTCTCTCATTTACATGTTGATTCATTGTATCTCAGTCAGTTATGTGCCATAATAATTCAGCAAAAAATAAAGATAATGCAGCAAAAAGTACAAATGAACTAAATATGTGTTTCTCTAGCATTTAGAAGTCAGTCAGTTATGTGCCATGCATGATACATGCTTAGAATCAAATTCTTAGAACTGAGTTGCTGCATCCTCATGCATCCAAAACAATGGAAGAGTTCATTAGATAGATAGATAGATAGATAGATAGATAGATAGATATGAACAGGCTGAAATAGATAGATAGATAGATAGATAGATAGATAGATAGATAGATTTTTAAGTCAATAAATAAAACTTTCATTATTCCTTCCTTTATGCACTTTAAAAAACTCTGTATTGTAGCTGATTTAATTAGTACTCATTTATGCTTTGAACCTAAAGACTAAAAATATTTTGTGATGAAATAATTATGTATTTGCTCAGCCTCTGTTCACTGAAGCAATAAAAAAGAAGCCATAATTAAAAAAACCTTTTTCTTCTCTTCAAAACATGTCATCAGGTTTTCAAAACAATTTTAACAAGGCCTAACCCTGCTGAGAGTGTGAGATGGCCAAGTCAGCTTATCAATTGCCTGAAGCTATTGTAAACTACCCCGCAAAATGACCTCTCACCTGTCCCAGCTTCAAATTATATATTTGACAAGGTTAGCCCATCTAAGATGAAAAAATGAGGGATGTGTCACAATTCCTAGGAGTGAACAGTAGGAATAATTTGAATGAAATGGAGGAAGTAACCTTTTTAAGCAAAGTGTTAAAATTAGGGGCATAGTTAAACATAATGAATGTAATTTTCAGTAAAAAAAAAAGAAAAACATTATTACAAGTAAAATGAAAAAAAAAACATAAGAAGGAAAATTTGAAATTTCTCAAAATGTGAGTAAAATATATTTTATTTAAAGCTTCTTTCACTACTCCTAATCTTTTAGAGTTTGTCATACAGGTGAAAAGTTGGTCTAATGCTTACCTACATTAAAAATACAGCTGACAAACTGGGTTCAAATTACAGCTGAAGTAGTTTATGTTACCATTGTGTTTATATCATCAAAAAAGGCAGCCATTTTTTAGTTCAGTAAACCTGATATCGTAATAGTTTCTATTTTTCCTAAATGTTTTAAGTTTGGCAGATTTTATAACAATTGCAAGGTCTCTCCTTATGATGGGCACTACTGACACATTTATATTTTAGCATTATTTTTGTTATATACCATACCTATGAATACTAATGGGTATGTCCCAATCCTCACAAATACATTGGACACGATTGTAAGTCAGGGTAATATGCCGTCTAAGTAGTCTACCACTAGCAGTGGTTTACCTACTTCATGTCACTGGCGAGTATTGTTTTTGTTGATGTTATAAAGATTACCATTTCATTTCCAACCTCCATTTTGGTTTAATTTTTGTGTGAATTACAAGTAATTTTATTTGGTTACTGAAAACAAAATTAAACTTATTTTTGCATATTTGAACTTTAGAAATTTACAAATTCACCTTTTAATATTATCTTTAAATCTTATTTTTCAAAATAATTTTTTTAGTTTTTTATTTATCCTATAAAAACCAGAAAGAACATCGAAGAAAATATATAATAAATCAAACTAAATGATATATATCTACAAAAACTTAAAAGAACTGTTTACAAACTCCATGGTACAAATACAGAACTAACTTAAATGAACAAATAACTTCACTATCTGTCTATATTTCTGAGAAGTGGTATTATGTACACTATTTGCATTATTCAGACTATTGTCCTCATCTTTGTCGCGATATGTATTACAACGTTTTGGACGTTGTATGCTCCAGCCTTCTTCAGGCGGTTGGGATGTCAAAATGAACCCTTTATTTCACTCACTATTCTAGTTCCATGTGCCATGACTAATAGATGTCAGTTATCAGTTATTTCCTGTTAATTCCCCTCTTCAAGTTCTGCATTGACTTAACCAGGTACTGAACTCCCACTCTTTGGGTCCTGTCACTAGTGAGTGAAATAAAGGGTTCAGTTCCACATTCCAACCACCTGAAGAACGCCAGAGCATACAATGGCCGAAACTTTGTAATAAATATAGTGACAAAGATGAGGACAATACTCCAAATAATGTCTAAAACTTTTATTTAACCCATTTTATTCTCATTCCATTTTTGATGCTCAAGGTGGACAATATATCACTCTATACTCCCCAGTTCTATTGACCTTTGTTTCACTTTTCCATTTTTTTCACTGGAGCAGAGTATATGACTGGTCCCTTGATAATTTTAAGTTCAATCCCAGGGACAGGTAGTGAGAAGTCATATATTCTACCTCAGTGGAGGAAATGGGCACATGGTACAAAAGGCAAACAGACTGCTAAGTATTAGTTAATATGAAATACTTGAGGAGTTTACTGAAAATGACAAACACCTGATGAAGGCCAAAGGTTTCAATGGTCGAAACACTGTGCATTTTATGACCAAGCTGAATTTTTATATTACATGTGGAAATGTATATAATAGACAAATAGCTTCCTATTTGTTTTTAAATATTTATGGAGAGTTATCTAGCATCAAATAACATAATACTATTTTTTATAATACAGCAAATGATTATGATATTATTCTCTCCTTGAGTTCCATGTGATAGCAATTTTAGTTGTTGCTGCTGCTCTTCAAACACAATGGATGTGATTTCCGTTTTTGGTACAATTCTTTGTTCGTGATTAAGTTTTGCCAGTTCACAAGATTTGAAGAAAGATTATTCTCATATGATATACATATGAAAGTCTCAATTTGAAAAGACTATTTAAGAACATCACTAAAGTTTTTAAGCTAAAGTTGTGGTTTTATAGCAACATGTGGTGTTAGATGAAACTACCCCTAGCACAGATAATTCTTTGTTCAATTTCCTTATATCCTACACTAAATTTGGCAAAAAGTTTACAAACTAAGAATTCAGGTTGACACACAAAAGCAGGTCCGTACAAGTCCAGTGGGTAAAAGCATTGTTTGAATCCAGTGCTTGACCCAAAAAGTTGTGAGTTCAATGCCTGGCTACTGCGCTGGTGAACAAAAACCTGGAGAGTAGAGTTAAAGGGAGAAGACTGACACATCCGGAAGAGGCATGGCATGTGGAACTAGAACAATCTACCCTGGTAGATGAAATAAAGGGTTCAGTTGGAAATTCCAATCACTTGAAGAAGGCTGAAGTGTACAATGGTTCAAACATCGTGAATATGGCAATAAAGATGAGGACAACAGTCTGAACAATGTAAATAAGGTAAATAATTACAGTACCTCATCACATATACACTATCTATCTATCTATCTATCTATGGGCCAAAGGAAGGTCATCCAAAAGGACTATATTCAGATCAAAAAGTTCTGAGTTCAGTACCTAGTTACTGTAATCTTACTTATTATAAAACACAGATTGTGTGTGTGTCTGTACGTTTATATATTGGATTGGATTTCCTACATTTTTCAACCGATTTCAACAAAACTTCACAGGACTACGTAAAATTACCCTGCGGTGGTTCTGACTGTGCCAAAAATGAGAAAAACACAATTGTTCTTGCACGAAATCAATTTGAAAACACAATTAAGAGGCATCGCGAGAATGAAAGGGGGACAACTCATATCGAGTTATACTTATTATAAAACCCAGTTTGTTTGTGTGTGTGTGTCTGTGTTCGTTTATATATGGGATCGGATTTTACATTTTTCAACCGAGTTCAACAAAACTTCACTTTTTTTTTTTTTGGCAGGTAGTGTTTCTTATTGTCTTGCACACTTTTTCTTTATTTTTACATTCAGAATGCTTTAAAATTCCATTTACAAGACAATTGTTTATAATAAAATTCTATTCAATCGGTAAACTCATAACGATTGAAAACAATGTTTTTGTTTGAGTTTGGGTTTGACCAATTCGTAAAAAAAAAAAGAAAACAAAACAAAAAAATAAAACTAATTAAGACATGCGTGTCTGTCAACCTTAATCAATAATCTTTGTCAATTTTATTTTTCAGTCTTTATGATGGTCGATACTTGATCTATCTCTTACTGTTACATCCCCCGGCAATGCCGGGCTCTACTGCTAGTAGTGAATAAAAACTTGGAGAGTTGAGTTAAAGGAAGATGAGTGAGACATGAGGCATGGCACGTGGAACTAGAACAAATATTAGATTAAATAAAAGGGTTCAGTCTGAAATTCCAGTCCCCTGAAGAAGGCCAGAACATACAATGGCCAAGATGTTGTGAGGATGGCAATAACGCTGAAGACATTCAACTGAACAATGTAAATAATTGCAATATCACATCTCAGAAATATAACTAGGTACTCAGCTGGTCTGATATTTTACATCAAATCCTAAAGAGTTTTATAAATGTGGCACCTATGAATATTTTGATGGGATGAGGTTCAAGGAAGCAATGGAGGTTATAATGATAATTAAATAGTTCTATAAGCATTAGTATCTTCATTTGTAATATACGTGATAAAATCAGAGAGAACTTTCATTACAATCTGATAGCTATCTATCTATCTAACCCAGCTTCTTCGTATCTATCTATCTATCTATCTATCTATCTATCTATCTATCTAACCCAGCCTCTTCGTATCTATCTATCTATCTATCTATCTATCTAACCTAACTTCTTCATATCTATCCATCTATCTATCTATCTATCTATCTATCTATCTATCTATCTATCTAACCCAGCTTCTTTGTATCTATCTATCTATCTATCTATCTATCTATCTATCTATCTAACCCAGCCTCTTCGTATCTGTCTGTCTGTGTGTCTATCTATCTATCTATCTATCTATCTATCTATCTCTCTAACCTAACTTTTTCATACCTATCTATCTATCTATCTATCTATCTATCTAAACCAGCCTCTTCGTATCTGTCTGTCTATCTATCTATCTGACCTAATCTTCTATCTATCTATCTATCTATCAGTCAGTCAGTTCATATATCTATCTATTTATCTATCTATCTATCTAACCCAGCCCTTCATTTCATATCTATCTATCTATCTATCTATCTATCTATCTAACCCAGCCTCTTTGTATCTGTCTGTCTGTCTGTCTATCTATCTATCTAACTTCTTCATGTCTATCTATCTATCTATCTATCTATCTATCTATCTATCTATCTATCTAATTCCAGCCCTTCATATCTATCTATCTATCTATCTATCTATCTATCTATCTATCTATCTAACCTAACTTTTCATATCTATCTATCTATCTATCTATCTATCTATCTATCTATCTATCTATCTATCTATCTATCTAAACCAGCCTCTTCGTATCTGTCTGTCTATCTATCTATCTGACCTAACCTCTTCATATCTATCTATCTATCTATCAGTCAGTCAGTTCATATCTATCTATCTATTTATCTGTCTATCTATCTAACCCAGCCCCTTCATATCTATCTATCTATCTATCTATCTATCTATCTATCTATCTAACCCAGCCTCTTTGTATCTGTCTGTCTGTCTGTCTATCTATCTATCTATCTATCTATCTATCTATCTAACCTCTATCTATCTATCTACCTATCTATCTATCTATCTATCTATCTATCTATCTATCAGTCAGTCATATTCATCTATCTCATCTATCTATTTATCTTCTATCTATCTATCTATCTAACCCAGCCCCTTCATATCTATCTATCTATCTATCTATCTATCTATCTATCTATCTATCTATCTAGCCTCCATCTCTTCTATCTAATCTATCTATGTCTATCTATCTATCTATCTATCTATCTATCTATCTATCTATCTATCTATCTAACCTAACTTCTTCATATCTATCTATCTATCTATCTATCTATCTATCTATCTATCAGTCAGTCAGTTCATATCTATCTATCTATTTATTTATCTATCTATCTATCTATCTAACCCAGCCCCTTCATATCTATCTATCTATCTATCTATCTATCTATCTATCTATCTATCTATCTAACCCAGCCTCTTCATATCTATCTATCTATCTATCTAACCTAACTTCTTCATATCTATCTATCTATCTATCTATCTATCTATCTATCTATCTATCTATCTATCTATCTATCTAAACCAGCCTCTTCGTCTCTGTCTGTCTATCTATCTATCTGACCTAACCTCTTCATATCTATCTATCTATCTATCTATCTATCTATCTATCTATCTATCTATCTATCTAACCTAGCCTATACATACGTATCTATGTTTATCTATTAGACAACAGAGGGTCATCCAAAAGGACACTATTCAGAAAATTTGGAAGCAGTTATTACAAACAAACATGTCACTATAGGCCTATCAAGAAATTTAATGTTAGACATGCAAGAGTCCTACGTGAATTGAAAAAGTTTGGAACGATTTCAGTAGTCAGAAAATGGATTCCATACAACCTGCCTCCAGAGAATCACCAGCAACAAGTAATAAAGGTCATTTGAAGATTAATATTTGTATAAACATTATTATTTTCATTTGTAATCTACATGATAAAATTGAACAGAAGTTTCATTCCAATAGCTATACTATTATTCTGTTTGTTTTGAAGCACTGTTTGAATTCAAGTCTACTTTTGCATTTCAGGTAAAAACATGGAAGATGAAGATATTAATAATAAAAAAAGTAATGAATATATTGTCTGTATCTTTAATAAGAGTCTTTAACATTCCAAATATTGTTTAGAAAGCTGAACCTTCTTCTTTTATTCCAATATTCTTAACAGTGTTTTTACCAATCCATTCTCCAACCCTTTACAGATATATTTTCCTTGAAAAGAAATTCGATGAAGAAGGGTTCAATTGTCCAAACAATATTTAGAAATTAGTGAATAATTTTTCTTTTTTTTTTTCCTTCTTCTTTTATAAATCTGTCTTTCAGAATCCATTGTTTTGTTCTGTAGATTTATATGGAACCATCAAATAATGGTAAAGCATTTCTGTTTTGAATCAAAGCCATTCTTTGTCATTGCTTTTTTTTTAAATGATTTGAGGCAGAAGGAATGACTGCCATCAAATATCAATTACAAGGCTATTACTGACTTCCCTTTGTTTTCCTTTCGTTGTCAGCATCTAAAATCTATTTTCCCCAAAATTCCAAAGGTTTTCTGGTGTCATAGTTTAGATGCTACGCATGTTCACCTACATTTACCTCCCCGCACATCATTTGTCTCTCAGCTTATACACTTATACTTACACTTATATTAGTAAGTATAAATGCTAGAAATGCTTTAAGGGTGTGGGAGGACAATTATTGTATCTCAGAAGCCAGCAGCCACCAACAATCTGTTTTTTTTTTCTTTTGAAAAACTTCATATTTTGGGGGATTGGGTTAGGGTTTTTTTTTTTTATTAAGAGAAGCCACTGGATTGAGTCACCAGAGGGTGAGTGTGAGAAGGGTTGCTGATGACCTCTGGGGTTAAGTTTGGGCTATGTTTGACATTTTAGCAATTGATATTCTTGAATCGTGTTCTTATCTGGTGGTTTAGGAGAGAAAAAATGCAGGAGTTGTGGGTGCTTGATATTCACTGAAGAACTGGCTTCCCAGGCAAGAAGTGCCAGGCCACAACTCTCAGATGCCAGGATTGATTAACGGCTCTTAGTATCCTCAGAGGATACCACCTGGTTGTACAAAGCACATTTCCTTTACAATTAAAATTTACACACAAAAATGCTTATGAACACACACACACACAAATGCATATGAGCACACACATATGCACAAATGCATATAAAAACATATGCACACACAAAATGAAGAAAAGATATATATGATATTAATTCACAAAAATATATTGTAATATATATATAAAACGTTTGCAGTATCTCCCTTCTTTTTAATATACACACTTTTCTCTCATTGGAACCACTATAACCTCTTACTTTGATATATATATATATATATATATATATATATATATATATATATATATATATATATTAAAGAAAAACAGACCACTTTAAAGTTCCATTATAATAATTTATTTCACCAGAGCCCTTTTAAAGGAATCTGGATCATCAGATAGCACTTACAAAAGATGAAACGAAATGAAATGAAAATTCATACTTTTGATGGGTAGTGTAAGCTTTTGTAATTTAACAGAGTGGGTAATGAAGATTGGTTTGAGAGACATGGTCGAGTTTAGAGAGGGTTTATTTAATATTTCTTTCAATCATATTTAGTATTGGGGAGAAGTGACATATATATATATATATATATATATATATATATATATATATACACACTATGCATTGTTACTCCCTTGAAACATAGAGATTATTTATAAACAATATGCAATGCACTGTGCCTACCCCTCCTTTTTATTCATATTGCATTCTCCTTACACTTTATAGTTTCTTAACTTAAATCTTGCCTTTTTTCCCCAACAGAAGAACATGTACCATATAAACTTTAAGCTTGCATCATCTTTCCCACCATAGACTCTATAATTTCAATTTACACCCCAATAATACATTGGGTCTATATTAACTTTGAGCTTTCAATCTGAGTATAATATAGCGTTCCTTTCTTGAGACCATGTATTTTAAAAAACAATTGTAATAAGCAGTTTAATCATCATTTGTACCTGATCAATTGGGAAACCATGAAACTTTAAGTTGCACTACAAATGTAAGTATATGAGTATTTATTATATATATATATATATATATATATATATATATATATATATATATATATATATATGTAAAAGGGATCATTGAAGTCAACACAGAGGCGACAGGCTGTTTCATGCTACATGCAATTATCAGGCTATGTGTGTTGTTTTTTTTTCTCAGCTATTTATATATCTGGGTCAGCGGTGAATTGTGGGTAGTTTATTGTGGCGGTTATTTTTCCGGAAGTCATTTATTTATTTATTTATTTGGGTTAATTTATTTTGCTTGTTTTTATTTATTTTTATTTTTTTAATTTTCATTTCTTATTTTATATATTTATCTATTTACTTTTATTTTAATTGGTGTTTTATTAACATAGTAAAAATTTGTTTATATCGCTTATCTAATAGTTTTGTTTTGGTTTGGGAAGATAATTAAAGCTATTTATTCAAATTTTATATATATATATATATATATATATATATATATATATATATATATATATATATATATATATATATATATATATATATATATATATATATATATATATATATATATATATATATATATATATATATATATATATATATTTATATAGATTGTGATGAATCAAGACATGAACTCTGGGTGGTAAATCTTTTAGGATATAAAAGAATTCAAAAATGACATGAAATGTACTTGGTACTATTTGATCACCCAATGTTATTTTTTGTTGCAAACTTTGTCAGTTTTGTTTGTTGAGCAGTTGTGCCATTTACAGTTAACCATGGCCACTTATTATACACAGTATCACATGAGGACTTTCAACAGCAGCAACAACTGAAATATAGATATCACATGTAAATCAATGAGAAAATAATGACATAATCAAGATGTTGACATTCCACAATATTTCAAATAAACGGTTAGGAAGAAAAAAATGATAACAGCTACTGGACGTGAGAAACATCTTTTCTTGAAAAATTGTTTTTATAGAAAGATGTTATAAATTTCAACCGAAAACAGAACTGGTTGCTCAATCAACTAATGCTGAATGTTTCCTTGTGAGGAAATGGCTAATATTACCATTACCATATATATCCTTCAAAGAGTTTTATAGAGATGACTAAGTCTTTAATCTTTGATTCATAGATAAACACAACATAGGTACCATTATGAGCTATTTTTGATCACTATACTGCTTACAAAACACTGAGGTGATTGAAAGAAAGGACACTGCAATAGAATGAAAACAAAAAAGAAAAAAATATATTCCTAGCTTTGTTTTATAATTGAGCATTTTGTTTCCTCGAATCCAATGGCTTTAAGAAGTAAATATCATATGTATAACTTCCGAAAGAGAACGATTATAATTTGCTACTTATTTTTAAAGGTTAAGAAAGAAAAAAAAACTTTTGACTGACTGCAAAAATTGCATCTTGAAAAACCTTTGTAAAAGCTAATAATATTTTCACACTTTGCTTATTGAATCTATTTTTAAAAGCTTGCAACTGATTTAATCTCCGAGGCACTTTAACAAGCACTTCAGAATTTCCCGTCGGAACTGTACTCCAAATTCAAAATAGCTATTTGCTGAGAATCCAAAGACTGTCAAGAGATATTGAGAAAGAAAGCTAATTACATCAGCCAGGCTTTCCCATTACAATGAGGTCTTCAGTTAAAAGTATCTTACAATTTGACCTTTAGCCAGATTGTCCACTGGCTGTGTCACAGAGTTGGTCGTATGAGAGAATTACAATGGTTCGCCAATGTTCTGAATGTATATTTCTTTCTTCTTTTCTTTCATTCACTCTCAGCCACTTTGACTGTCTGATCTGATAACTGCTTCATCCTTGCTGTTAGCCAACACTGACACATGCAATAAGGACTCGAGTAATTTCCCACTTGTAGAGTGGTTTTACCTTTTAAAAGATGCTCTTATAAATTCTAACAAGAAATTATCTAGCCACTGCCCATCAAGATATACAATCATATTTCCAAGAGGATTTTTTTAAATACTAGGGTGTATCAAAAGTGTTTTCATTTTTTCCAGACCTTTACACATAATCTTATTTCATGTACACACCTAAAGACTATTTAAAACAGTGGTTTTATTATTATTATTATTATTATTATTATTTCCTTTGATTTCTGGTGTATACTCATTTCTTTCCTGGTCCCGCCCAGAGACCTAAGATCAGAATATTATTATTATTATTATTATTTTCTTTGATTTCTGGCGTTTACACATTTCTTTCCGGTCCCTTAGGGACCTAAGGTTAGAAATGGTGCCCATGACACTTTCACTGACAAAAAAAAAAAAAAAAAAAAAAAGATTACATAGATAAAGCCCTTCGTAAGGTGTGGGCTGTACTTGTCAGAACAATTTTCTGTATCTCCTTGAGGCATGGACTTCCAGGAATCCCTTCAATTAGTCTACTGGAATCTTTTCCAACCAGTCCTAGGGCTCCAACTACAACAGGGATTGTTGATGTTCCCATATGTCACATTTTCGTGATTTCTATTTCAAGGTCCTTGTACTTTGACAACTTATTATTATTATTATTATTATTATTATTATTATTATTATTATTATTTTCCTTTGAATTTTGTTGTATAGACCAGAGACCTAAATAATTTCAACAAGGACTTCATGATATATTCCACAGATCATTTTTGTATTATTATCATTATTATTATTATTATTATTATTATTATTATTATTATATACTGGGGTGTATCAATAGTATTTTTTAAAGACTTTTACAGCAAAATTTATTTTATGCACACATCTAATTACTTCCTGATATTATTATTATCATATATTATAGTGTATCAAAAAATATTTTCATTTTTTTGGCTCTTTATTCCAAAGATCATTTCATATTGCTGCCATATATGGTCTGGTGTTTTCCTGCTATATATTTAGAGATCATTGATAAAACTCCAAGAAGAATCTGTAATGTTACTGGTCCTGTCTTGGCATCTCAGCTTCAGTCATTTTCCCACTACCTTTTCTATAAATATTTTGAGGGTAACTGTTCTGGTGAACTTTTCTCTATTGTACCTAGACTTTATGACTTTAAGCAAAATACTAGATTCACAGCAAGGTCTCATCATTTTACAGTTGGAATGGCAAGATGTAACTACAAGTTCTAATAGTTTCTTTTCTCGTACTTCTCTCTTGTGGAGCTCTTTTCCAGTCAACTTTGATCTTAAATTTAAATTTAAATGCAATCTTCTTTCTTCTTAGTCCTTGTTCGTTTGTTGTTCTATCTCTATAATAATGTTTTTCTTTTTCTCATCTTCTTACACACTCACTAACAACTTGCATCTTAGTGGTTTTATCACCTTGCTTGGGGTGTAATGATTAAAATAAACTTGACAACACATTTCATGGCATAAAAGAAGCTTATATAGTAGGCTTAGTTGAGTTTGATACTAGGCCAAAATAATAGGGAGCTCAGTCAGGAGTAAAATTATAACTCAATATTAATGCCCCATTACATTTACTTACATGCTAATACCCTTGGGAAAGGTATGAATCCTCTTCTTCTCCCACTAGCTATGGGTAAATAGCAGGACAAACTGGGTTCTATAGCCTTGGATGGCAACTGGTCTAACACAGAAAGAAATGGTAACCTATTCTGGGAAAAAATCTGCCTCATCAGCCATGTATCAAAAGATACATGATCACCTAAACGTGTATCACACATGGCAGATAACTGACTGAAGGAGGCATGGTGGAGTAATGGACAGTGGCTTGGATTGAGGAATCACAGAGCCAAGTTTTAATTCCAGTTGGATCCGTTACATTCACTTACGTGCTAATACCCTTGGGAAATGTATGAGTCCTCTTCTTCTTTCACATCTGTGTGTAAATAGCAAGACAGACTGAGTGCTGTAGCCTTGGATGGCAACTGGTCTACTGCAGAAAGAAATGGCAACCTACTATGGAAAAAAAATCTGCCTCGTCAGTCATGTATCAAAAGATACGGCCTTGTTAAAGCCAGAAATAAAGACACAAAAAGAGGAATTGAGTTAAACAAATATATTAACAGAAAACAGTAATACAAACGAGAGTATTACAGCAAGAATATTCAGTCCATCTGTCAGAGCTGACTGCTGGAAACTTCCCACTCCAAAAGGCAGTACCTGCTCCTATTTATAGCAGGGCGAGTCCATGCATGTGTGGGTAAATTACCATAACAATCGCCTAAGCATGTATCACGCATGGCACATAAATGACTGAGTAATGCTTAACCAAACTGATTACTAACCACTACCTCACATGACAGTACCTTTAGCTCTGGGTCTTATTGTTTTTATTGTCTTGCTTGGAGTGAATATAGGACCTTCATGCTCGTTTGGTGGGGGGGAAGCAGAGTGTAAATAAACAAACTAATAGTGTTTATTATTGTTGTTGCCAAGTCTCAAGAATAAAGAAAATATATAAATTAACTTTCATCATATGTCTAGGTTTCATTACAATTCTTTTCATTACTTTCTAAAACAATAAATATTGCCCAGTCAGGAGTGGGTGGTAAGAGTCACTGATAGTTAAAATAATACTCGTGTCAATGGAAACATCGTCGTTTTGACACTCAGTATTTTTGTAGGTACAAAGGTCCAAATTTGACTTTTACTATTTTTATTATTTATAACTGTGTATCAAAAGTATTTTCATTTTTCCTCTTCGTCTTGACATTACATTGTTGTGTCTGACATCTTAAGGTGCACATTCTGAAAAATTATTCAGAATCTACTGATCTTTTCACCCTTAAAACCCACATGATGATAGTTAGATAGTTACATATGCAAATTACTAACTTCCTACCCCACCTTGATGAACAAAATGACAGGAAAGTTCCATAAGATTTATACTAAGCTGTTTGATTAATTCTTCTTAGTAATTAATCAACTAACAAAAAATTCCAAGTGGAGCAAAATCACTATCATATTTAAGTGAGTTTCAGTTGCATGATTTCACACTGGTGGCATTTCATTCATTTTGATGTGGTCTTTACCAGTATATCAGTTTTTCATTAAAGGAAAAGACTTAAGATTTTTTGTAGAATTAGATATTTTTATACTTGAAAAATTTTGTTTTTTAAATATTACTTGAAGAAGACAGACATACTGTCGAAATATTGTTTAACATTGTCAAACACTGTTTTTTTTTTAATTTTCTTAAATAACACTCTTCTCTTAACTATTGAAAATTTTGAAAGAGTTATATCAATCATTTTCTTTATTATTATTATTATTATTATTATTATTATTATTATTATTATTATTTAATTTCATTTGATTTCTGGTGTGTACACATTTCTTTCCGGATCTCATCCAGTCAGAAATGGCATCATGACAATTTCCACTGACCAATTTAAAAAATAATAAAACACATATTTTACATAAATAAAGCCCTTCGTAAATTGTGGGCTGTACTCGTGAGAACAATTTTTGTATTTCTTTAAGGCATTGGCTTCCAGGAATCCCTTCAATGAGTCTACTGGAATTTTTCCCAACCAGTCCGAGGGCTCCAACTACAACAGGGATTGTTGATGTTACCATGTGCCACATTTTTAAGGTTTCAATTTCAAGGTCCTTGTATTTTTATAGCTTTTTGAAGATCTTCAAAGATACATTGCAGTCTACAGGGATTGCCATATCAATAAGGAGACAATTCTTTTGTTGGTGGTCTCTAATAACAATGTCTGGACGGTGAGCTTTCTGTCTGTGTGTATTACTATTATTATTATTATTATTATATTAGGAAGTTCCAAAAGTAAGGAAATTTTGAACATTCAGAAATCTTCTAGAATATGTAAAAAAATTAAGCCATTTTTTATTGTGTAATATGTTCTCTGAATAAACTAAAAAGGAATGTTTTTTTTTGTCTCTTTCTCATTTTTTTTGTCTTTTTTTGATTTAAGACCCCTACAAAAAAATAGTTAACAAAAAAAAAATAAAATCAACATTTTTCACCCATATTTTTATAGCAGTTTTACATTAGCCTATTAGATTTTATCACAAATATGATAATAATAGCCGTAAAAAAAAAATAGTTGTGCTGTCCCCTTTTCTTTTGGTGCTTCGTTTTTCTTGTTGGTCCCTGAAGCACGTGTTTCTTTTGCTTAATGGTTAATCCAGACTTGGTAGCTGAGGGAAATACAGAATGGCTTTGTGATTAGATCTGAATGACTGCAAGCAGTGGCACTCTCTGGCCTAATTGTTAAAAACCAATGAAATTTAAGTGGAAGAAATAAGGGTCAAAGAATGTGTAATCATTGATAAGGCTTCATCTCGGGAGATCAAAATATAAAACCCCCGGAATTAAAGAAATACTTGAGAGGAGAAATTCAAACTGATATGAGGAAGTCATGACTGAACATATTGACAAAATAAAAACAAGACATTGCTCCCTTGAGTTCAAATCACAGGAAATCTCACTCAAAAGTTCACAGGACAAAGGAAAATGCATCGATATAAACTTGAACTGTATCTTGATGAGATATTTTACATTAAATTTCATTTTATTTTAAATTGATAATGCAATGAATGACCCAATAGTAATGTCCAAAAAATATCGCTACTGATGATAGCTGTGTATTAAAACAAATGTTAAAAGTATTAACAAATTGAGTGTTCATGGAAAATAAAGAATGAAAGAAAAAGATTTGAGTTTTGGCCGTTAGGAGGCTGTGTAGATTAAAACCAGTAATATGCTTATCATGATAAAACATATTTCTGATGAAAAAGGAAGCAAGTTTAAGTTTTTATTAAATAACTTGCCCAAAGGAGACCAAGTACAGATCAAGGAAGTTGCATTCTCATATCAGTCAGTTAAGGGCCATACATGAAATTATGTATTGTCTCTGTGCTCTTTCTATAAATATTTTGATAAAAATTCGTCTCATGAGCTTTTCTCTTTGGTAACTAAGCTTTAAGAATTTAAGATTAGCATCTAGGTCCTATCATTCTACAGTTTAATTAGCTAAATATAACCATGCTAACAGTTTCTTCTCTCACACTTCTTACATATGGAATATTTTTTCAGCTTCTTGCTTTCCAATCAATTTTAATCTTCAAAACTTTAAATACCAAGTCAATTGTTATTTTCTGTCTTCTTAATTCTCACTTGGATGATCATGTTTCTTTTGAGATATGACTGACTTGGCAGAAGATTTTCCCACAGTAGATTACCATTTCTTTCTGTGGTAGACTGGTTGCCAACCAAAGCTACAGAACCCAGTCTGTCCTGCTGCTATTAAACCCACAGATGGAGGGTGAAAAGATGGATATATACCTTCCCCAAGGATATTTGCATCTAAGTGAATGTAATAAACAAAACTGGAATTCAAACTTATAGTTTTCATTAATTTGATTCTAATTTATTTCAATAAATTTAATTATAAATTTATTTCTCTGATTTTAATTATAAATTTATTTTACTTGTTTTAATTATAAATCTAAAATACAATGCATTTCATATAATTCTAAAATAAAATTTATTTTACTTATTTTAATTATAAATCTAAGATACAATGAATTTCACAATTAATTCTAAAAATAAAATTTATTTTACTTATTTTAATTATAAATCTAATATACAATGTATTTCACTTATAATTCTAAAAATAAAATTTATTTTATTTATTTTTAATTATAAATCTAAAATACAATGTATTTCCCTTATAATTGTAAAAAT